>CAAKHF010024482.1:31985-43324 GCA_901007745.1 Hippocampus kuda | reverse complement strand
CATGTGTCGTTGGAAATTGACGTAGAAAGAGTGCGATGGAGGACACTTAAAACTCGACTGCAGTCTCGAAGGATTTTTAACAGGTGGGACTGAAAGTGTCTGCTTTGTGTCTCCCTGATATTGACGTGAAATTTAAATTTTAATCTTTAGACACAATTAAGTCCAATGATAAAGATGTAACCTTAAAATGAGCCAGTCTTGTGTTTGTGCATTTGTCTGGGTTTTTTTTTGTGGTTGTACTAACTACATTTGTATCCATTTTTTTTCAACATTTTCTTTCAGGGCGCATTTATTGACTCAACTGCCGGCGGCATCTGGAGCCTACTGAGCTCATGTATTTTGCCATCCGTCTATCTGAACGTCTGATCCCCGCAAGGGTCGCGAAGAATGTTTAATATTTGTTGCGACAAAATTATTGCAATTATACACACAATAATGTAGTCATGTACTATTGGCGCTGTCCAACAAAAAGCATCTTGTATCATCATGTTGGCTTTTCGACCGGTGACGGGTCGACAGACACTTTGCCCCAACGTAGCCCATGAAAGGTGTTTCAACAATACCCACTGAAGGATGTTGCCAAGTGTGAGGAAACTCAAAAAGACAAGAAGACATTTTAATATTTGATGTAAGCTTTACTTTCAATCCTGTTACATTTAGATCCGGCATGTTGAACATAATACCAACGGAACAAATACAAAAAAAAAAACAAACAAAAAAAAAGTACAAATGATCTATTTACCAGTTCTCGTCACAACCCTGTACAGCCTTAACCATGGAGTAATAATAATAATAATTATCATCATATAAAAAAAAGCTTTGTACAGCATATACCAATTGTTACCAAAGCAGATGCGGCGGGTTGAGCCTTTTTCCCCCCTCTCAATCGTAAAAACACCAAAATCAAGAAAACAAGTGCTAAGATACCGAAGGACTAAATGTTGAGGTCATGCTAACAATGGGGAGTGCAAAGTGTTTATACCAAAATTGATGACAACATATGAAATCCTCAAAGAAACTATTTTTATTATTATTGTGTGTGTGTGTGTGTGTGGGGGGGGGTCTTGATTGAATTGCAATTAGCATCTATTTAAAAAAAGACACTGATAGTGAGTTGGCAAACAACAGGGAGACAAAACAAATCAGGACATGACGGATTGCATCCTAACATCACGTCCCGCGGCTACGTACGTTTTGGTCGAAAACAATTCTCCCGTCCAATCTGGCACAATTTAACGTAGAAAATAATTTTTAAAAAATGATTTCAAAATGCATTTGTGTCATGGACAAAAAAAAAAAAAAGGTAGACTGAGTACCTTTATAAACAAGGGATTCAGGCTCTGAAGGCCACATGATGCTGTTCGATGAGAAACATGTAACTCCACATTTTAGGATATTTAGTACATTTTTGTGTATGTGTGTGTGTGTGTGTCAGCGGGGCTTTTCTTCCCTCTAAATTTAGAACACGTTTGTCCATTTTGGGAAGAAAAAAACCCCTAGAAAAAAACTATTTACTATGTACTTTTGTCGAAAAAAAAATATTTGTTCAGTTTTTGAAAACCAATGGCAAAAACATTTTTTTGAACTAAAAAAAATTGTTTTGATAATTCGAAGAAAATCAAAATGTGGAGATACACGTTGCCACTCTACAACTTAATGGATAAAGCTTTTCAAAAATCTAATTGAATTTCAAACAAAATGCTCTGCTGCCCCGTTCTATTCAGAACAGGTCCATCGAGTCTCATCATGAAATAAAAGTGCAGCGTCGTGCAAAAAAGAAACGATGCAGATCACAAATTTAGCCTGGGGTCCCTTTTAGCTCCCAGGATGAGCTTCACCTCTGACTCTCTAATACACACAATTTGTGCCCATTTAATGATCGAGTCTGCATGGGCGGAACCTAATGGTGTCATGTTTGAGTTGTTTTCCTAGCCAGTGCGTTTGAAGCTTGTTAAGTGCTTTTGCCTTAGACGTGTTCACAAAAGTAAGTGCAGAGTTGATATTTTCAGGGATGGGGTGAAACTTGCTACTTTTAGGGTTAGGCATGATCGTCGATGACAGAGGTGTTGGGTTTACAACTGTTCTGATATTCGTAAGTGATATTTACTTCTTTACTTACTTACAAATTTGGGTTTTGTCACTGTCGTAGAAACGGAACTGAATTGTGCACCAAGGACCCCCTCTGGATAGATACTGGTGGCGTTCCACAAGGCTCTATACTTGGTCTCCTCTACATAAAGCACAAAATTACTTGGCAGTATGAAAACTAGGCAAGAGCAGTGGGGTCCTTGGTTTACAACTCCACCGACATGAAATATCAAGGTTACAAATGTCACGTAGTTAATTTGAGCTGTGGCGTAAGAACACGTCTTGCCTCTCACAGAAGGCTCAGGATCAACGAGCACCATGGTTACCGTTTTTCATTTGATTGCCCCCCCCCCCATTTATAGACTACAAGTGTTTTTTTTTTTTTTTAAATTTACAACTGCTTGAGCATAGCGAACTGCTTTAGCGATCACTCGTGAACAAATTCGGGTTACATCACAACTCAGTTGTAAAGAGAGGACCTAAAAAAAAAATCGACAGGAATTTTGATCAAAAGCACACTCCGTCGTTCGCGTGTCTGCCTTTAAGGTAAGGGATGAGCGATGGATATTAGCAAAATTATATTGCATGACACAGGCTCAGTCCAAAGAAACAAAATGGAGGAAAAAAAATCACAAAAAGTTAAAAAAAAAAAAGGCAATTTTCAGTCTTTTTACCAGCACACACAATGTCCCTGTTCACACTTTTTTTTTTTAAAACATCAACAAAAATACATTCATTCAAGTCATTTTGGAACAGTTTTTTTGTAGTTATTTAGCTTCTTTTTTATACAGAAAAATTACAAAAAGCTTCAAAAAGCACCATTTGAATCGACTCTGCGGCGACCAAGCAAACTCCAGCCGGCCGCCTCCGCTAACCCGTTAGCACGGTACATAGAATTTTGTCGTTGGGGATCGGGTGAGTGCAAAAATTATCATGAATCGGGATGTCAAATTTTTTAGGTTTGATTCTCATAGCTTAGCAGGGGGAAAAAAGAGGTGACGTCAGGCAGCAGCTAAGCAAAACATGGTTTGACCATCATACAAAAGAAAATGACAAAAATTATAAAAGATGGGTAAGGGCTACAAAACTATGTACAAGATTGATAAATAAGTGCGTGGTTTGAGGCGTCTGCTTTGGAAACGAGCCTTTGTCCGTTTCATTGGTTCCATCTGTGCCGCAACGCCCCAAAAACCCAACCCAAAACTCAACATTAGCTTCCTATGCTAGCTTGAAACACAGAAAGAGGCATGCTATCTTGATGCAGCTTTAAAACGAGCTAGCAAACTTTTAGCTCCCTGGAGCTAAGCGCTCATCCAACGTAGCCATCGTAAAATTCAATCAACTTAGAAGAGGAAAAAAAAAAAAGAAGCAGCTTTTGGATATAAATGTTTTTTCTGTTAGCATGTACAGCTCTTAGAAATGTTTGTGGTGGTCTGATTGAATCAAAACAAAACAAGTCAAACAGTCTCAGCCCTCTCCGTGAGTCCCAGATAGGCCAGGAAGGAGTGTTTGTGGGTGGCAGGAGAGGGGGCGGCAGGGAGGCGGGGCGGGGGGTGGAATGTGAAACTGTGGGTGAACAGGGTGGTGAGGGGGATCAGGTGCACCCGCTCGCAGTCCCCGTACGGGTCCACGTCGTCGTCGTCGCCGCCGCCCAACGGGGGCCGGCTGTGGGGGCGCGCCAGGCGAGTGCCGCCACCCAGGGTGCGGGTCAAGGCGACAGAGCGCAGCGCCCGGGACGCAGCGAGTCCGCCTGGCGTCTCCCGGCCGGGCCCGCCACCTCCCTCCTCCGCCGCCTCTGCCCGGGGGGTGGGCGGTGCGTGCTTGAGCCTCTTGTGCAGGTTGAGGTTGTCCTTGCGCTTGCAGCGGTACGGGCAGCGGTCGCAGTGGAACGGCCGCTCGCCCGTGTGCACGCGCACATGCTCGATGAGCTTGTTGGCCGTCTTGGACAAGTAGCCGCAGCGCTCGCAGCGGTAGTGGTTGCCCAGGCGGTGGGCGCGCGCGTGGGCCTCCAGGGAGGGGCGGTCGGGCCACAGTCCCCGGCAGATGCGGCAGCGGTGCTCCGTCTGGAGGTGCGTCTTCAAGTGGCACTCCATGGCCACCGGACGACTGCTGGAGTAGATGCAGAAGGGGCACCTGGAAGGAGCGGCGCAAAAAAACAAAACGGGGTCGGGGTAGGAGGACACCAGAACGGTTGAAGGCGGCGAGAGCAGTGGGAGGGGTCGCGGACGGATATTGATTGTGATGGACAGGAGGGGCGTGGGTGAGGAATGGAGCGGCACTTACATTTTTAAATAGCACCTTTCATCTGCTCTGGGCCCCAAAGCGCCTCACAAACCCTGCAGAACAGAATCACAGGGTTTTTCCTGCATATGAAATTTGGAGGCGGCCGCCTCCGCCTAATTTCAGGCCGCCTCCGGCTCGAAAACCTCTGACATCACGGCAACTGTTATTATTTGACCAGCCTTGCACCAAATTGGGTCTCATCTTTAACTGCCAACGCGCCACAGCGAGCCTGGATCAGAAACGGGTGCGAGTTGCTCCGCGAATCAAAGACGACGACAGAGAGGAAGACAAAGCCGAAGGAGACAACGAATGAAGATGGTGAAGAAGACCGAGGGGAAGACGACAAGACTGAAAGGGCAATGAAAGAGGAAAACGATGAAGAGCAAGAAGAGGACAACTGCGAAGGACGAGACGAAACGGACAATGACAGAAATGAAGACGATTAAGAAGACGGGAGGAAAATGAGAAATAAAACGAGAGAGGACAATTTACAAAGACGCCGGCAGGCTGAAGAGGAGGAAAAAGAAGGCGCACGAATGACAGATTTTCTTTCCAAATGCATCGGACAATTTTTGCTTGGGGTGCGTGGACCCGAAGGAGGTTTCCCTTGACATGAACCCAAAATGGACGCTACAAAAAAAGTTAGCAGCACCTTTGTTATCATGAACTAAGTTGGTCATTATTTTAGTTTTCCGAGCCAAACTTTGTTTGAAATAACGCGATGCTTGTGTGATGGGTGAGGGAGGGGCCGGGGAGGGGGGGGGATGGGCGGCGTTTAGGAGAGGTGTGACTGTACTTGCTTTCCTTACTTGAGTCCTCCGGCGGGGACGCTGTGACACTTCTTGTGCTCCAGCAGCTGCTCGGGCGTCTTCAGGAACTTGTGGCACACGTCGCATTCGAACATCCGCGCGATGAGGTGGATCTGCAGGTGGCGCTCGTACATACTGCGCGTCTTGCACACAAACGTGCAGAACACGCACTCGAAGCCTGGGCAGAGAGGCGTCAAAGTGAGCGCTTCTTACTTTGGGCAAACGCTCAGCAACTCGCAATCCTCAACCCGTTCCAGTTTTTTTTTCTTTTTTGGTTGCGTGTTTTTCATCGGGCAGAATGATTTAGAAAAAGAACCTACATGTAACCCCCTCCTGTAAATAGATAGTGTTTGTGTTCCACAAGGCTCTGTACTTGGTCCAGGCTACATTGTCGGAATGTTACAACATTCGAGGTTTTGAGGTCATGTAAGCGGTGTATTTACGGTTTTCTACTGAATTTCATTCAAACTTATAGGAGAGTGAAAATGTTCCCAATGTCCATAAGATGGAGCCTGCCTGTATTTTTTGCATTTGAGCCCTTTTACCTTTATCGGATTTGTCCTCCGTGCCCGAGCCAGAGTGGCTCCCGGTGCTGGATTGGCTGCCGGCCGAGGAGGGCGGGGCCAGCAGACTCTTGAGCTCTTCGCCGCCGCCGTGCGTGAGGTCGCCGCCCTCCGAGCTGTTGAGCGAGTCGCTGAGCGCCGAGAGGGACGACGACGTGCTCTTGGTCTCGCTCAGGGGACTCCTCGAATTCAGGCCTGGAATGTTACCAGATGAGAAGGGGGACAGGAGGTCAGATGACCAAAGGGAAATTGGTCACTGAATTATTTCAAAATATATGAAATAGCATCCTGTGTTTTCCGCACTAATAAGGCGCACCTAAAAGCATTCAATTTTCTCAAAAGCTGACAGTGCGTCTCAGAATCCGATGCGCCTTCTTTATGGATCAATATTCTGATTTCTTGGACGTAGTATTTCAAATGTTTTGTAAAGCGCTTTCATACAGCTGCAGCGATTGTGAAAGCTCGATATAGATTAAGCTGTATTGTATTGTATTCCTTTAGCGTAGCTCCATCTAGTGGATGCATAGCACAACCACCATTGTATCTTCTATTCTCTGCACCTTTTAATTTCGGTGCGCTCCACATATGAAAACAGTTTTCAAATAAGCCGTTTATTGAAGGTAAAGCGCCTCATCGTGCTTTGTTCATCTATTCTATGCCAGTGGTGATAGGCAGAACAATTAAACACTCTCCGTTTGAATCTCGAGATGATTGAACAGCGTCCTTTTTGTTTCGAGGTGTGCTGTGAGATTCTCGAATGTAAAATAGGCGTCTTGCCTCTGACAGCCACCATGGGAATAACCACATTTATCTTTGATGCCGACACACAACTGCGATTGAGGTTTTGCCGGCAGGGCAATCGAGCAGCGGTATGCGACTATTGATCCACGTCTTTCATTCACCGGGAAGTGGCAGTGAGGGGAATTCAAAGTGCAGGGACAGAGAGGGTCACGGCCAAAAATGGCGGAGGCGCGCCCCAACAAAGGGCTTTCGCTCCAAAACGTCAACGATAGGGAAGCGGTGCGCCGCCCCCCCCCGCTGAGTTGGGTGGCGTACACTCGGGTTGGGACTCCGCGGGGGGTTAAGCTCCTTGAACTGCAGACACGCCGGCTGAGCTCGGCCACTCGGGTTTCGAACCACACAGTCGACTGACAGAGACTAAAAGGTGGCGTGTCACTCAAGAGTTGCACGATGCTGTGGTTGGTGTGCTAATTCCCACGATGGGGGACATTGGGGCTAGGCAGAGGGAGGGGGGGGGGGCAAACCTTTCCGATTTAAAAACCAGACAGATGGGCCATGTCATTGGTAGATCAAAAAGAAGAAAAGAGTTCAAATCTGATTTTGATGTGTGATTTGATAACATTTGGATGTTTTAATACATTCATGAACAGGGTTTACATTATCAATGCTGAACCAAATAAATAGATCCAAAACATTTGATTATTTTAATGCATTTGGTATTTTTAACATCTACATTCTAATTCAATTCTTTCATATAAACATTTTTTTCTTTTATAATAGTTAAAGTAACGAATGGCAAATGAATAAGAACAAAAACGAACAACTAAAATTCCGCAATTATTTAGAGAAATTCATGCAATCCTTTTTTTTTTAACATACACTAATTTAATCAACCGATTACTTCTATGAAATAAAAATAGTAAATGCATTTTAACGAACCAATTTATGAGGAAAAAAAAGCCAAATCAAGGCAACAACCAACAACCAATTTTTAACTACACCATCTTTTAGAATGAAGACAGACAGTTGACATTTTAATTCACAAATTTGGGGGGGTCGAGCACCAAATATTCCCAGACTGTTGCTAATGTGAATGTCGGGTGGCCAGATGTGGCGGGTGGCCATCCTTTCGCCAGCGTAAAGCAGACGCGCGCATTGATTTCTCGCCTCACCCTTCGGGGCGAGAAGGGCCAGCGGCCTTGCCGGATAAACGAGACCACCGTGGCCCATGAAGACCCTCCTCATGTTGCCAATCCCCCGCGCACGCACTCAATAAGCCCGCCGGCACGCCGTGCACGCACGGACTTGCGGTCACAGTGGGAAAAGCCAAAGAGCAGCAATAAAACATGTTTTGGGACAAAAACGTTTGCCATCCATCAGCAAAGTATCACACGAGGAGCTCCAAATGTCAAAACTGTAAATAAATAAATCAAGAAACGCCTACTGGAGTTCGTATCAGAGGCAAAGGAAAGAATTTTTTTGCTTCTGGTTTTTATTCGAACAAACTTGGTCAGAGCTCAAGTTTGAGTCTTACAACAAAGTGAGCAATCGAACTTTTGTTCTCAGAAAGCAAGTTTGCTCTCGTTTTTATTCAACCCAGCCGGTCACTACTTTCTTTCTTGAACAAAGTTCAACGTCAACCGTTTTGATCACCAAGTTTGCCATAAATTCATTTGGATAAACCAAGTTTGCCTCCATTTTGTTTGGGTAAACCGACTTCGCTGTTCCTCAAATATGAATACCGAAACTTGTTTTGATAAACCCATACTCCAAAAATAAAATCAGAATTCCCCCCAACCCCCTCCAATATAGAGAGTTCACAACTATTTTTTTCATCAACCAACTTTACTTTTCTTAAAAAAAAAAATTAAAAACGACCCCTGTGAGCATTGCAGACGAGACGAACGGATGAACAGTTTTATGCAACGTTTGGGGTTTTTTTTTTTTCAACCAAGTCTCTCACGGCTTTGTTTCAAGAAACCAAGTTAACTTTGTCGTTTATGAAGCACGTTTGCTGTCACTTTGGTTGAATGAAACAAGGCAACCTAACATTGTATTAGGTTTGGAACTAACTTGAACCCTTTCATGCACCCTGTCACCCGATAACGTGAAAAGCCGTCCGCTGTAGTAACCGCTGTGCCTCAAACAGTTCAGTTACTTTGAGAAGAGTGTTGGAAGCCATCAACATGTTCAATGTAACCGTAGAATTTTTTAATGGATCAAGTTTGACGTTACTGTGCTAAAAAAAAAAAAAGTTGTTTCATTTTGACAAAAATAAAATATTAAAGTTTGTGTTCATAAAGCCAGCTTGTCGTAACTTTGAATGAACTGAAATGACCCAAGTTAATCTCACCTGGGATTCAATAACCAAGTTCACTTTGTTACTCGGCTTTCAACATTTGTTTGGTATAACTTTTTGGGGTGGCTTCAATTCTTGATCCTTTTTGTAAATTTTAGGGAACGAGGAACCTCGCTCGACGAGTTGACGTCAACTTTGTTTTTTTGGTTTGCATTGCACAGCATCGCCGAGCGCCAACAAAGGAGCCGCTTTTGAGCCATTTCAAAAAAGGCGGGGCGGGGCGGGGGTCGTACCTGCGTGCCCGCTGCTGATGTGGCTCTTCATGTCGCCTTCCTCCATGCACACAAAGTCGCAGACGCTGCAGCAGAGCGAGAACATCCACTGCTCCCTGTCCACATGGAGCGACATGTGGCCCACGAACTGGGCGTTGAGCTCCGTCTGGAAGCCGCAAACATGGCAGCTGCCGGAGAGAGCGCCAGAGCGAGAGAGACAGAGAGAGGGAGAGGCAATGTGTCAAGCCACGCCGCCGCGCATTTGCTAAGTGGCACAGCTTGGCTTCTTTGGAGAGCTTGGAAGCAGATTAGCGCAATGATGGATTTCTTAAAACCCAGGAAAAAAAACGACGGGAAGTCATTTCACTGGAGAAGGAAAAAAAATATATATACAACAGAATCATGACACCTGTCTTGATGCTAAGCTAAGCTTCTGTCTCCTGGCGACAGAAATACGGAGCATAACGACGAGACTATTTTAGTCGTAGACATAGCGAAGGCTTTTATTAATTGGTCTACAGCCAGAACAAGAGGAAGATCTTTTCCTTTGAAGTTTGTTTGGCCAAATATTTTCATGACACGAATCAGGGGAAGGAAAAAAAACAAAACAAAACGAACGTGTTGTTTCCTCGCCACATCTTGCTCGTGTTTGGTGTCAAAACAGATTTTGAAGTGGCAGACAGCGATACTTTTCTTTTGCTGGCAATAATGAGGACATTTGAATTGTTCCGCTTAAAATCATTTTGTTGACCTATTTCACCCTTTCGTGCAACTTGTAACCTGATTACATGGTCAGCGAGCCGTCCACTGGAGTAACCGCCGTTCCGTGAAAGGGTTAATTGACTTCTTAATTGCTGCCAAAACATAAACTGGACCTTAAGAAATAAACTGTAAAGGCAAAATATTTCACGTTCAAACTGATAAACGTCATCGAGCAAAAATGCTCATTAAGTGAGAATTTTATGGCTGTTTTCTTTTTATTTATGTTCAATACACCCCAACTGCACTGGAATTGGGTTTGTACATTTTAATCAAATATATTTTGATTTCATTTGCATTTAATACATTTGTAGCCTTTTGAAATGTTTAGCTCCAGATTTCCTTTTTTGAATTATCGATCTATATCTTAGCATCTCTAAATAGCCGTATTAATTACTGGGTGTTCTATTTTCATATTTTAGTTTCTGAAATCATAGTTTATTCAAGACCATTTTTTTGGACGACTTTTGCCTAAAAAGAAACATGACGGATTAGAAACCCTAAAGTTGAACACCACTGAAGTTAGAAATTAAATGAACAAATCGCTCCGGTTCAAAGTGTGCCATGAGCAGCGGTTCTCAAACTTTACACCAAGTGCCACCTCCCAAAAATACTCAGCTCTTCCACGTACCACCAAAATACACAAGTGCAGTAGATGTTTGTTGTTTGTTTTTTTTTTAACCCTTTCAGGCACTGCGGTTACGACAGTGGACAGCTTATCATGTTGTCAGGTGACAGGGCGCATTCGGTTATATTCCTAAAGAGGACATTTAATCAGCGGTGTCACCTGTAGTAGTAGGCGCAGTTCTTGCGCTCGGCGCCGTCCGGGGCGGCGGCAACGACGGCGCTGACGATCTGCTCGGCGTCCGTGTTGACCAGCTTGACGGAGTGGATGGTCAGGTGCTGATTGAGGTTGGCCCTGCACTTGGCGGCGTAGGGGCACAAGTGACACTTGTACTTCCTCTCCTCTGCCACAAAAAAAAAACAAACAAACAAACAAAACAAAAACACGCACACGCAAACAGTTGCGCACATTAGTCGCACTCTGGAGCCGGTTGAGATCTAATTACTTAGCCCTGCCTCACCTTCACTAAACCCGCTGTCCATTTAATCCTGAGAGGATGGGGGGGGAAAAAAATGTTCATGAGCTACGTTGAAAACAGCACCTAGAACAGAATCAAGCCTCCTTTTTTGCAAGGCGGATCCCCTCAAACGCTGTCGACGGTAAGAAATCATGCTTGTGTCGTTTTCTTTTTTGTCAAATATCTTATCAGATTAATTGTTGTTGTTTTCTTGAAAATATGTACCAGTACCAGCACGCCAGTGGCTTCTTGAAGCACGTAGGCACTTGATTGGCCCCGAGGACACAAAGCCAAGTAACCTTTATGTCACCGGGGAGACCAAAAAGACCACCACGGTGACATATGCCCCAGCTTCTGCTCTCTGTGGTGTGGCCAAGCTGTTCGCAAGCCAACAAGCTCAGATGGTGTGTGTGTGTGTGTGTGTGTGTGTGTGTGGGGGGGGG
>CAAKHF010024482.1:0-18962 GCA_901007745.1 Hippocampus kuda | reverse complement strand
CCCCCCCCCCCCCCCACTCTCCCCGCCTTACCCCACAAACACCAGAGCCCATCTGCTGGCGCTTTTAGCCAGTGGCGCCGGGGACTATTTAGCCCAGCGTAATTAGCCCCCAGACACTGGCAGCCTGTTTTTTGTTTGTTTTTTTTCGTTTTTATTATTAGTTTTTAAACAGATGTGGGTGGTTGCATGACCGTCCAATGTGTGATAAGAAAGCGAGGAGCGATGGAGTGGAGGGTTGGGAGATGTGAGTTTGGGGGCTGGGGAGGGGAGGGGGGGTGTGACCTAGTTAAAAACGGGATGATGCAATTCATGTTACCACACAATGTGCAGTAATGATGACAACACGGGTTGTGTTCATGTCATATATCCCCAACTATATCACAGTTCATCTTTTGTGATGATTCTTAAGCAATCATCAAGCACTGAGCGTTCCTAGAAAAAGCATAATTAAGAGCAGGAAGACGGGGCAGAGAAGGTCCGCTACTAAGCGGTAGCAACAGAACCTATGCCAGTGAGTGTGTGTAGAATGTCGTTTGTACGTATTGCTGCTCTCGCAGTTGTTACTCATTTCATTATTATTCCGATAGCCCATCTGTGGCATTTTGCAATTTCTAATATAATTTCTGCAACTGAAGATTTTTTTGTGGTTGATTAATCGATCATTCAAATCCACCCCTTTATTGAAAAGGGCTACATTGATTTCCTGCACACAACTACGGTATGACACATTGGGACGCTCTGGCTAAGACTTAAACCCGCTCTGACTCCCCTCTCCGCCCCTCAATGTGATTTGCGTATTATGCATCCTTATTGCATTATGGCTGCTCTCCCGCTGACCCCTCTGCAGTGGACATAGAGAGGAGGTGATTGTGCGGACGCCCTTGAACCTCATGACTGTAATCACATGTGACTGTGAACGCGCTGACCTTTCCCTAGCCCCCTTCTCCTCATCCTTACATCTCCTCCTCCCCCCACCCCGGGGTCACTCCAGGGTCCAGACTCTTGTCAAGGCTGTCACTCTCCACAATCCTCTCCATCCACCCTCCCGTTGCCCTGGCAACCACCAGCACTGCACTCTGAGGACAGAGAGCGAGCGAGCGAGCATCAGATGAACGTTTCGCCATCTTTTGTCGAACTTGGGTCAACCGAGCAGCGGCACAGGAAAATAGTGTAAAATGACATGAAAGATCCTGTCCGTACACAGGAGGTGGAAGCTGCACAAGTACAGGGTAGATGTACTTTCTACACAAGTAGTCAAGATACTTGAATGGCAAAAATACCACAACGGAGACATAACGATGGCATTCGTCTGCCTTTGCCTTTCGCACGAAACACAGCAAGCTGTATCCGAGAGCCCTTTCACGCAGCAACTCGGCATCGCTGCAATGAGATGCGGTTCATCTTTCACTTCCAGGCCATGTTGCAGATTGTGAAGTCCAATATGGGTTTTTATGGTCACTCACTTTTCCATCGGCGTTTTGAGTTGCGTCCCTTCAGTGTAGTACCGCGCTGCGCCACAATACGCTTGAGCTGAACTGGAGCAGATGAAGCATAGATGAAGCATATTTCAGTGTTCATGTAGCAGAGAGAATATATGCCTGTGAATACAGTTGCATGTTCCGTTTGCGTTGCTGGTCCGTGTGTGTTCATGCAGTGGTTGTTTAAATGCTTACTACCGTATTTTCCACACTAAAAGGCGCACTGGATTATGAGGCGCACCTTCAATGAATGGCCTATTTTGTAATTTTTTTTTTCATACATTGGGCGCACCGCATTATAAGACGCAATGCATCCACTAGATGGAGCTACGCACAAGTAAACACCAACAGAACGATCAGATGTCAGTAAAACTTATTTAATAAAGCAGCGACACAGTTCACATAACCAACAGCAAGTTATAACATTGACTCGTTAACGTTGAGCTCTCTTGCTGCTGCTCTATTTCCGTGTTCAACTGCGTAACCGATCGCCTTAAGTTTGAACTCTGTGATGTCAGTATGTCTCGAGCAAGGAGCCATTTTGGGGTCAAAGTATTACCGTAATGACCATACACAAGGCGCATCGGATTTTAAGGTGCGCTGTGAGCTTTATAAGTAAATGGAAGGCTTTTAGGTGCGCCTTTTAGTGCGGAAAATACGACACTTTAGTTCGACAAAATTTGATGGTTAAATTGCACCTGGTTGGTGTTTAAATATACAAAATGTAATTGTGTTCTCTGTATCGGTTTGACAGTCAACTTTTCAACTTGGAGGCTCTGCAACCACCTGGTCAACAATTTTGTCGTCTGAACATGAGAAGCTCCATGAACTCCTCTGGGCAGCCTTGCTCTGCTCAACACAAAGCCGGAATAGAGTAAAGAGCTCAGAACAATCAAGAGAGATTCTCCCATTCTTTTGTCAACCCCAAGGGAGACCACTCTTTGCCGACCAAAGAACAGACAGTGACACCCAATTCCTACGATGCACCCGAATCATCTAAATCAAAGCCGGTTTTCCAATTCAAATTTTGTTACACCCGAGGTAGAAACACCACACTAGTTTTAGTGCCCATAAAGAGGTGACGCAAGCTACGATGAAGTCAAAGGAAACTCCTGATCCGCAGCAGTGGAATAGGAAGACGGTTGTGTGCTTGCAGCAGCTTATTACTGAGTTTATCACAAGCATGCCAACCAGAATGTTTTTTTTTTTTTATTATTATTATTTAGACGTTTTCCAAATATCAACTCAACATTGAACTTAGCCTTGTTGGCACACAGTTGACATTTTTAAATTGCCTGAGAGTCACTCTGCAGCAATGGACAAACAACACACTCCAAGTCGACCTGGCATTCACAGCTCATTTTGGACTCAAACAAGCAGCGGCAGAGCGATTTAGCAATGACGCACCAGAAGCAAAATCATTTTGCGCCATTACCACGTAACCGGGGGGCAAAAGGGGTGTGTCTCGGTTGCGTTAGAACGAGGGTCTCATTTTCTAATTGGTGGCCTAAGAATTTATTTTTTTAGGTTGGGGGCAAAACAGTACAAACAATCTTTAATATACCTAATTGGCTGGATTTACACTGCAGGGTCCAAGGACTGTAATTCCAATTTTTTTGCTCTCAAGTCACATATGCTTCATGGCAGTGTGAAGGAAAAAACAAACAAACTAAAAATAGATTAAGTATACCACAAAAGAAAGCCACCCATATTGTAGCCCCTTTCAAAGTGTTTCAGTCTGGCGGAGTACAGCTAAGAATGCAACTTGTTGTTTGGTCAAACCCGCAGAACACCGTAGCAAAAAATATCAATAACAGTGCGTGACCTGGAAGCGTCTCCAAGAATTCTCTCAGTAAATGCAATCGTTTAAGAGATACCACCACCAGGGAGGTCATGTTGTTGTTGTGAGCCATTTCACACAAAAACTACTGGCTGTAGCTTGGCGTGCGGGTCAAGGAGGATTTTAATCGTTTAACATTGCTAAGCACGGCATTTTTTTTTTCTTATTACGCTTGAAGGTATGCGAGCTACAGACTGCACGTCTAGCAGTCTACAGTAATTATAAATACAGCGTGTTCCTCAGTCAATGATAGAGTTGCAATCCTATGATGGCAAAGGAACCAAAATTTGTTTGCAAGTCGGAACTTGCGGGAGTTTATGACCAACGTTCAATCATGAATTATTTCGATGGAAAATAAATTTTCTTTTGGAAAACAAATACCAAAATTGGCGAGTGGTTAGCGCGTCGACCTCACAGTGCAGAGGTCGTGGGTTGGATCCTAGCTCCCGGTGTGAAGTTTGCATGTTCTCCCCAGGCATGCGTGGGTTTTCTCCGGGTACTCCGGATTCCAACCACATTCTAAAAACATGCATGACAGGCTGATTGAACCTAGGTGTCAGTGTGAGCTCGTCTGGTTGTTCGTCTGTGTGCCCTGCGATTGGCTGGCGACCGGTTCAGGTTGTCCCCCGCTTACTGCCCGAAGACAGCTGGGATAGGCTCCAGCACACCCCGCCCCCCACGACCCTTGTGAGGATAAAGCGGATCGGAAAATGGATACATGGATGGATAAATACAAATATAAAAACATAAAAGATTGAGTCAGTCGGGTTGGCCGTTTACCACGTAGTCCAGTTTGAGCATCGGCTCCATGCTGCTTGCGTGTGTATTCATTTTGTATTTGACTGTTCGGTCAGCCTGTTTTACAGGTTTCAAATGATCAGGATCGTTGTCATCAATACATTCCCAGTGCCAGACGATGGGATGCCACAGTGGTACCTTGCCCTGACATGTACAGATGCCCAAGTGTGTATTCATTCTACCTGAAAGCTTGATCAGCAACTCTGAGGCCACTTTCATGTTGATGTCTTGGCTCAGTAGGCTGTTGGCAGCCGGTGGGCTCCCTTGGGTGGGTTTGAGGGACCCCGGGCGGTCGGAAGCTGCTGCCGCGGAGCCCGTTATCCCGTCCTGGCAGAATGTCCCGGGGAAGCTTGGTGGGATTTGACACTGGGAGGCCGGTCTTGGACTCAAGGCTTCCTCTGTTTTGGGTTCTTCCTTCACGTGGAAGGGCGACTTCAATGCCTCCCTCTGGTTGGCTGCTGTGGAGAATAAAAAGATGGTGGAATTGTGTTTGTAAATTGGCAATGTGAACCGCATACACGTTAAAAAAAAAAAAAATAAGCAAGCAACATTAAGCATACATTGGCGGCTTCACTGCATGGGGAACACCAGCAGTCCGTGAACCACACTTTGAGAAACATCAACTAATCCCCACCTCAAATAATTTATTTCGCTGACTTTACTCTCAACTTTCGTCCTCCTACACGTCTGTGATCCCCCTCCCACAGTGCGAGTCTCGCGCAACTTGCGTACACGGCGATATAAATCACGGCTTCGTCATCCTTATCTGGCAATCGCCGAAGGACGCAGCCTTCTGGAGCTTCTGGAGAGAGCTGTCACACCAACGCCGCCACTTCGCAGATGTCTTCAAGAGAAACTGGGCCACATCTAATCCGCCTTAGATGAATAATTAATAATTAGCTACGGAGCCACCTCCAATAAAAGTCCGCTTTGTATCTCATGTCGCATCTCATTACACAGTGTGCCAAAACAAGACTTTCGAAAGCCAACTAGCTTCAAATTTTCGTAAAAAAGTACACCGTGTTATGGCTGACTGTTTGTCATGGCACAGCCTTAAACCAGACAGTCTTTATCTCACAGAAGCGCTGTTCGAGGGCCATTGCTCAGAATCAGAAGCCTGTCCACTTGCCACTGTCCACAGCTGAAATCTACCCCCACACACACACACACCCTGGACTATCTCACCTAACATCTCTACCAGCCAAAGGCCCGCCAACCCTTTCATCCCGCCTCATCCATCTGCGCCGACTCGGGGCCCCTCTGATTAATGAGTGTCATGCCGTCGGGGTGGAGGGCTCAGCAAAAACGGGACAGGTGCCGTGTGGTGAGCAATGCCACAGTGCCACACCATGGCAAGCCGGGGTGCAGGGGGTACATGTAATTCAAGAGGGAGAAAAGCCAGCGAGTGGGGGAGGGGGGGTGTTGGTGGCAGGGCAACCTTCAAGGTCACGGGCAGTGGTGCGGGGGTCGCAGCCTGTACCAGCTGGAAATGTCACGTCGTCGGATGTAGGCGGGCAGGCTAAGTATAACCTGGTCAGCACCTGGAAGGACGTCCTCTAATTAGAAGCATGTCAGGCCATGTTGGATCTGACGGGGACAGGACATTTACTCACCCATTTTACAAAACACGTTAATTTTTTTTTACATGAGCAGATACACGCACTCATATAAAAACAGAAGACAAAGCAGAAATGAACTAGCCCTCACCCGCATTCCATTTTTCATGGCCATTCTCCTGTACAGTATAGACAGGTCAGGCCCCCGCAGAAGATAAACAATTCTGCCGAAGAATGTGAGTACTCATTCATTCATTCATCTTCCGAACCGCTTTATCCTCACTAGGGTCGCGGGGGGTGCTGGAGCCTATCCCAGCCATCTTCGGGCAGTAGGCGGGGGACACCCTGAATTGGTTGCCAGCCAATCGCAGGGCACACAGAGACAAACAACCATGCACGCTCACACTCACACCTAGGGACAATTTAGAGTGTTCAATCCGCCTGCCATGCATGTTTTTGGAATGTGGGAGGAAACCGGAGCACCCGGAGAAAACCCACGCAGGCCCGGGGAGAACATGCAAACTCCACACAGGGAGGCCGGAGCCGGAATTGAACCCGGTACCCCTGCACTGTGAAGTCGACGTGCTAACCACTGGACTACCGGGCCGCGAATGTGAGTACTGTTATATGTAATTTAATGTCAAAAAGTGTTGCTGCACCGTTTGTGTTCAAACATCAGTTGCATATATGTGGGCGGCATGGTGGTCGACTGTTTAACCCGTCCGTTTCACAGTGCACAGGTTCGAATCCGGGCCCTTTGCTCCTCCCTTTGTCGTCATGGTAACGAGAACAAGTCTCCCACCCGGCCCATCAATCAAACTTGTAGAGCGCTTTTCATACATGACCATGGAACTCGAAAATGCTTAACATTGTTAAAAATCAACCGACCTGCGGCCACCTCTACCACCCACAAGGACCCAAGCACACAAATGCGCATGGACAATATATAAAGGTAAAAAAGGAGCAGATGACAAAAAGAACAAGGAGGAGACATGAAACGTTTCAGTAAAGTGCTGCTTCTACAAGTAGTAGACTATTGGCTCGTTGCGAGTCGTCATGGTAACAAAAGCTGAACTGGTCGTTGGCCCCACGGTATCAGGGGCGGGGCGATGACACAGGACCGCCCCCTCAAAACGGGCTCATTTCAAACAGTGTGACAAGTGGACGTTCAGAGTACTGTAATTCTTTATCCCACATGTGTTTTGATGTAAGAATGCCATTTTATTAGGATCGATGGGAATCATTCGCAACTGCGAAAGGAATATGCATCATATGAGAATTTGTAAAGATAGGCCAGGCGCCCAGAGTGTAACAACTTTTGCAGTCTTAAAATCAGCCTGAGCCTGCATTTCCTAATAGCATACCGACGCTTCTCCCGAGCTTTTAACACTCTCCTTAACAAAAAGAACAAGCGTTCCGCACAAGTAACGATTCAATCCCGACAAGGCCGAGCTCACGCTGCAGCCTTTTTTTTTTGTCTGTCAGAATCTCACAAACACAACACGGGAGACAAGTGTCCAGTTTTTCTCGCATGTCATCGTGTGAATCGAGCCGAGAAGCAGACGGAGGGTGTCTTTCTGGGTGACTGGCCATCTCGAGCTCCCGAGTCTGCTCCCTTTCTGCCGCCGCCGCGACGCTATCAGTCTGTCTGCGTGGTATCACAGCCTTCTGACACCTGCCACCGACGCTACATACATTGGTGTTCTTTTTGCCCGCGCCTCCGCCGCCTCCCGCTTTTCTCGCCTCGTGCCTCATCCGTCTCGCTGCCAGGCGCTTGTCCGCCGCGCCTCACCTCTCGCTCCGCGGCCAGGCCCGCCGTCAAATAACTTCATTAGCTTTCCACCTCTGTCACGCCGACCTGCTCTCCCTCTGACAATTGGCTGCTGTTTTATACCGGAGGTAGAAGGAGGGGGAAAAAAAAAAGCACAGGGCTGCGTCGGGCAGGTTTGAGAACCCAACAGGAGCTGACAGCGTGCAAGACGCCGGACAGTGATACTGATGGCTGCAGAGGAGATGTATGGACGAGAGAGGTCATGCTCAAAAGGGCTTTCTTGTATGTGCGCGCTCTCATGCGGAGCAGGAAATGGGAAGACTATTCAGATCCACGATGTATGATATAGACAGCGACAAAGGCGACAAGGACTCCAAATATATCAAGTACAATGTCACCAAGGACAGACTGTTTTCATTATATCAGCGTACGCCCACTTCATCGCACTCGTCCACTCTATTATGAATATTTGTCCGTGCGTTTTGACCTTTTTGTCTGCTCACGTGCGATGCTTTTAGGTCACCGAGCAGACTACGGCGTTCCCCTGATAAATCGCGGTTCACCTACTGAATATCGTAGATTAAACATAGATAGGGTACTAACATCATAAAACAGGATTAAAAAAAAAAAGTGTCAAGAATAGAGTGCTTTTATAAAGTGGAATTAGTGTATGCCCTGCAGTATTTGCATGTTTGATTGATGGGGTGTGGTCTTGTTAATGACGTCCGCTGATGGAGTTTGGTTGGCTTAGTCTGCGTCTGGGCTCGAGTTGGCGGCAACGTGGGACATTTGCCACCTTGAACGAACCCTGACGTGAATGCGTATTTTTCTACCTTCGCCAATCGTGAGAAGTGTTCGCCCGCCCCCAGTGGGGTTGGGGTCGAAGTGGCAACCACTGAGTAGCCCTCGCTTTGTCGCAACGCCCTTGCTCCACCATTAGTCACAATGGTATCGAGATGTGACCGCTCCCCGTTAACCGAGTGATATCAACCAGAGTGAGACAAGTGGATGTTAAATGTACTCTCATCCTTCAATTTAATCTTAGCCAAAGAATGTTGGGTCTTTTATTCAGACACTTTTGAAATTGTGCCCCAAAAAATTGAATAATTTGCCTCCTTTTAGGTTTCGAGCTGTTCTTCATGTGGATGATTAGCTTAGGAGGTTAATTAACTGCGTCGCTAATAGCAATTTGGTGCAAATTGATGACATAGAAATCCGAAGCACACACTGCGACTGTTCTGTCACATGTCCTGTGCAGTGTTAGATTTCTGCCCGTGGTGCTTATTGCAGTGTCAGGAAAGCATTATATGCACAGTATTCTCCTGTGAGGCAACAACAATCAGAGCTACAACACCTCCCACCATGCCACTGCATGCCAATTACTCACATCCGGCCAAGGTCGAGCTCGCTGTGCCTATGTCAGTGGAGCGGGAGCGCGGGGGGAGGGAGGGTATGGGTGATATCTGGATGATGCCCACATGATTAAGTCTGGTCCACTGCGAACGGGGAAGCGAGGGGGCGGCGCGGCTTTCATCGCAAAAATCTAAATGTGCATCACGCTGGATGGCTGACGGCCGTGTCAGCACGCCATCGTACAAAATCAAAATCTATCGCCACCACGCTCAAAAGAAAGTGCCCACTAAACATGTTGGGTTTTTTTTTAATCTGAAAATGGTGTCAGAAGTAGGATTCGTGGCCCGCCCAGTTGGAAGGACCCCTGCGCCATGTGATGATTAAAATGTGTAATTATGTTTTGATCCCAATTTGGTGTCAGAAGCGGTATCCGGGGAGTGCCTAGTTGGAAGGATTCTTGAGACAAGTGACCTGTGTGTAATGGACCCCAGCGATAAGAACAACAAGTTGTCCATCTTTATCCCAACGTGGTGTCAGAAGTGGGATCTGTTGCCTGTCCTGTTCAGGGGACCCTGGAGACAATGGCAATCATGTACAAACTGTGCGTATGCACCAATTTGAGCACAAAACGTGCGTTCGTATGTTTGACCCGCAAATGTTATTTATCCATAACTTCGAACTTGAATCGGTGCATATTCTGTAAACAAATTTAGAATAGCGTCAGACCACGCCTACACACAAATAATAGAGAATTTGCTTTTTTGGGGGCGGGACATATTTTACGCAAAATGCACAACATATTTATATAAACATTAATAATAATTTTTACAGGAATAGCAAATTGAGAATTAGCTAATGAGTTGACTAATGTACTAAATAAATGAAGGACCCTTACCCTCACTTTCACCACTGTGTGTGTTATATTTATTCCCGACTAAAATTCCTCCGCATTTATTAGTTGATGAGGACCAATGTGTGTTAGACCTCAGCGATGACTGGAACGGAACGCGGTGTCGGAAGCGGCATCCGTAGCAGGTCCAGTTAAAAGGAAAGGTCCCAATATTCTTCTGATGTCAGGGTTCAGTAGGAGTTCACTGGCTTGTTCATGTGGAGGGAAGTGGATGCAAGTCCCTGCTTTGCCTTCTCTCGCTCTCTCTGGCCTGCCTTGCTCAGATGTCACTTCATCTGTCTGGTCTTTATATCTTTCACCCTCCGCCTCCCTTGCTTGGCCTTGGGGGACCGAGGCAGGGAACTGGGGGTGTAAAAAGTAGAAGGAATGAGCTACCCATGAAGACACTCAATCTGGCTTGGCAGGGAGGAATGGAGTTCGGAAATCCCGAGAGGAGCTCCCTCACCTTCCCTGACAACCCCCCCCCCCCGCCCCGGCCCCCCTCCCGCACCAATGTTTTAAAAAGAAATTTCTTTTGAGTAGTCCCTCTTCTTTCGACAAAGCAGATACTTTGTGATCAAAGGTATGGTATTCATTAAAGTCCATAATCATCACGTCTCTTTTTTTATTTTTTTCAATTTTTTCATGTCCGCCCACGTTCACCTTGAATGACGGCTCGAACTTAAGATGTCCGCCGCTGGACTGACATTGGAAGGAGTCACCGCCGGCTCCTCCCTGGAGGAGTCTCAGCTTGATTGCGCAGTCTGGGAGTGGAGTGCAACACCCCCCCTCACACTCCCCAATGGGGCATTTGGAGTCGGGGGCACAAAAGGGGCGAGAGTGGGGGTGCTTGGAGGGGGGGTGGGGGGGGGTTCAGTTAGTGAACTGAGTCATTCTAGTCCCCCTGGCGCATCCTGGCTGGGTCACAGGATGGTGAGCCAAGGGCGCTAATCATTCCAAATTATAAATTCCTTTTTAATTATGCATACATTTTTAATTAATCTAATGTTCCTGGTTTTTTTTTTTCCGGAAGATCTCAATCTAATTACACAGCATTAAGCGCGAGATTGGCAGCGGTCGTCTCGACCCCGCCGCTGAACCTCCCCTAACCTTTTCCCATCAATCTTCCCATCGTCTCCGAGTGCTGCTTTTCATATTCTGCAACACTACAAAAAGATTCTAAACAGCATCGAGGCTTAACATTCCCAAACAACAGTGTGCGCATCAAGTTTGCCCAAACAATCTTCCCTTCTTTCAAAGTTCAAAAATCCATTCTCAAGCAGAATGGCAGCTCATTATTATCCGGCGTGGAGTCCCAGATTAAAAGAAAATTAAATATTTTTCTCGTAAGCCTGTGCTGGGCAGTTTAAATTAGTTTTATTTTAATTTTTTTTTTTTTTTAACGCTCCGTTAGGATGCATTTGAACCTTAGAATTCCCAGTTGGTATAATAACCCCCAGATGGCACGGTATGAATTTGTCTTCATGCAAAGAATGTTCCGCAGCTCAGTGTGAAGGTCTTTCCAAAACAGTGATATGTGAGTTGCATATCAACCCTGTTGTATAGTTCTATATTTTACGATGGACTGGTGAGACGGATTGAGGCGGCACTCTTGCTACATGGATGTTTTTTTTTTTTTCCACAATTACGCTGGTAAATTGTAAAGAATTAAAACTCATTTGCTATCGTGTTTTAGAAAAGGGAACCAAGATTCAAATGGTTATTTCAAGAACTACGATTCTTTTACTAACATACATACGACTAAAATTCAAATGAGATCATCTAAGATTCATTTGCTCACGATTTAGAGACAAAAACTAAGGTTCATTTTGCCGGAGAATTATTTGCTAAATTGCTTCAGAGCCGAGAGCTAAGATTAATTTGTTTACATATTTAAGAGAACTAAGGTTCATATTCGGGTTGTCACGTGTAATACCAAAGCATTTTCCGATTTCAGATGACTCCTCATTAATCGATCGTTGTTGTTTGTTTGGTATTGTTTGTTGCCAGCAACACAATTAAACAGTTAAGCAATATCACACGAGAGGGAAATGATGTTGTAGTCCAACTTTTTGAAACTGATTCAGTTTCCGGTTCGGTCAATGTTTTCCCAAGTTAAAGCAGATGTTTGCAAATGACTTATCTTGATTAAACCCAAAAGAGCAGTCTGCTTTCACGAAGCACTGGAGAAATCACAGAATAATTACGACTGAGAGGCTAGAATCAGAGAATTTGGACAGTTTTAAGATAAACAATTGCTTTAAACCGGATGATTCTGAATTGATGGGTGGGGGCCCAAAAGCTGGGCATGGACAGTGAGTAAAAAAATGACATGCATTTGTATTCAGATTTTTTTTTTTTTTTCGGAACAGTCTAACAATTACCAAGTTTCTACACAGGACATCCAATATAGGGTAAGCGTCGAAAATGTTACTCACTTGTACGCGCTCTCATCTGTAGCTGCTCAATTGTACTGCAGCTCAGTTTTTGGCTGACAGATGTCACAGCGAGCAATATGCTTTTGGCATTAAAGATCACACAGTTGAAACGGCATTTAAAAATGTGTGCATGTATTTTCAGAGGCCATTTTGGGTAAAAACATTTTTTTTTACAGAGATAGAGAGAGGGCGCCCCAGTGGTAGAGTGTTTAGCACTTCGACCTCACAGTGCAGTGATACCGGGTTCAATTCCAGCTCCGGCCTCCCTGTGTAGAGTTTGCATGTTCTCCCCCCATGCCTGTGTGGGTTTTCTCCGGGTACTCCGGTTTCCTCCCACATTCCAAAAACATGCTTGGCAGGCTGAGTGAACACTCCAAATTGTCCCTAGGTGTGAGTGTGAGTGCAGATGGTTGTTTCGTCTCTGTGTGCCCCGCGATTGGCTGGCAACCGGTTCAGGTTGTCCCCCTGCCTACTACTGCTCGAAGATGGCTGGGATAGGCTCCAGCACGCCCCGCGACCCTTGTGAGGATAAAGCAGATCACAAAATGGAGAGAGAGCGAGAGAGATTCTTAACTTCTACAAAATAGTTAGTATGCTAGGTGCTGACTGGTAACCAGTTAAGGATGTACCCCACCTACTGCCCTAAGATAGGCTCCAGCATGCCCGTGCCCCTGGGTGACCACAGGCAGGTGGGTTGGACTTTGCAACAATAGGAAGTTGCGGGTCCCAGGGTGACAACAGTTGAGGATCACTGCTCGAGACAATTACTCGATTCTTTAAATATTTGTTAAGAGATTAGTTGTCAATTAATTAATTATGCTATATGGCAACATGCTTTACCGAACTAAGTTTCATATGCTTACATTGGATGCACCCTCGAGACAAGTGACACACTATGTGATGGCCCCGTGAAAACTGCTGTCAGAAGTGGCAGACCAGTTGGAAGCACCTTGGTACAACTACAATAAAGCACTAAACGATGGTCCTAACTTATACTAACCTGATAGCTTCATAAGCAGGTCAGTGGCCGTCTTGGTCGTGATGTCCGGGCTGAAGAGTGAGGCCGTAGGTGGACCACTGGGGCTGGAGTGTACCCCGATGCTTGTGCCAACGCCCGGCAGGTCCAAGGAGTTGGCGCTGCTCCTGGGTCGCTCCCTGCCGATGCTAAAGGGGGACAGCGCAGAAAGGTCCCTCTCCAGCGGCTCCTCTTTGATGTGGACGTGATTGGAGGATGCCTCGCCTGGCGGGGACGACTGCAGCCGGGCCTCCGGGTGCGGGGGGGACACCTGGGTCCCCCTCGGGTCAGCTGTGCCGCTGGCGTCGCCCATCAGGGAGCCCTCGCCCTCCGTGTCGGTGGTGAGCTCCTCTTTCACCTTGACGTCAGTGCGGGGAAAGTGCTGATGGCAGCGCATGTGGAGCTTCAGGCTGAAGTGACGGGAGGATGTGAATGGGCAGAGTTCGCACTGGAACGTCTCACCCCGGTCTTGGTGCTGATGTACCTGGAAGAGGGAAGGCGAGGTGTCGCATTTTAATACAGTACATTGGTGCCTTCATGAGATGCACTTTCAGCTGTTTATTGAAAAAGGGACCACTGTAGCGCTACCTGTGGTGTTATTGCGGGTTTTTTTTTTTTGGACAATGGAAGCGCGACGATAACAAGTACAGACTCATGTCTATTGAGCATGATTTGGATTTTCGGACAGGGGGGGTAATTATCAACCTCACCTTCATGTGGGACTTAAGATTGTCTTTGCGGGCGGGTAATTATCAACCTCACCTTCATGTGGGACTTAAGATTGTCTTTGCGGGCACAGCGGAAGGGACACAACGGACACTGGTGGCTTTTCAAGCCTGTGTGGATGACCATGTGTCTCTTCCAGTAGCTCTTGCGCTTGATGACCAGGCCGCAAACAGGACACTGGAACGGTTTGCCACCGTCCTCCGGCGAGCCTTGAAAGGGGGGGGGGGGGAGAGGAGAGGGGCAACAAAATGGCTGTAAGTGACATTTACAAAAGCCCAATTAAAATCCGACTTTTATGTACTGTGTGATAATGTCGCAGCTTTGTTCCTGTGAAGAAATACAATTCAGAATCTTTTCAGTGCGCTCAGGTCCGCAATAAACCTTTATGAAGACCATCAGGGTAAATGCCAGCTGGAAACGCGTGCACAAATTTAAGGCGTTTTAAATTTTATTTACTTATATATATCTATATATATATATATTTTTTTAAGCATCTCGATTATTGTTGTTGGCTTTGTATCCGGCATCCATTACCGCTTAATTGGTCTTATTAGAAAGAGACATGATGGCATTACAAATTCTACGTGGGCCTGTCAGGATAGGGCTTCATGAGTATTCCAATCGTGTTCCTTGGACAAAAAAAAAAAAACATCTGGTAATCAGTGTTTGGCGAAATAACTGCGCTCAGCCATTCATTGACCTGAGGTGTAAAAGCTCGAGACTGCCGATTTGCAACAATAAATGGCCATCTGCAGCCAGAGCTGAGAGGGACGGTGGAAAGAAAAAAGAGAGAGCGAAAAAAAAAAAAAGGATTCTGCTTGCTCCAAACAGATTCGCATGGAGCAGAAATAGAAAGAAACCTTGGTACCTTGAGACTTTGTAAGATTTATTTGCTAACGTGTTTTAGACAAGAGACAAAAGATTAACATGAAAACTAAGATTTTATTTTCTCACACTTTTGAGAGCAGATAACAAAAAATCATTTGCTGTCATGTTATAGAGAAGTAAGGCATGTTTTAGAGAAGAGAACAGAGATGTCTACATTGTATGGTAACGTGCGACAGAGACCAAAAATTCAAATTCTGTTATGATTGAGACTCAAAAACTTGCTATCAGGGTGAAGAGAAGAGCAAATTAATATGCATTTTTTTAAGAGAGCACTGATTCATATGCTAACATGTTTTTGCGAAGTAAGATTCTTATGAAAACATGTTTTAAGAAAGGTGACTGCCGTTATCGATGACGAGCGGATTAAATACACCCAATACAAATACAAAGCGTGTGCCGGAAAAGTGGTTAGGACTTCACGACTGTCCGTGTTTTATGTTATGTGTTGTGTTTATTATTTTACTTTATGTTAACTGTTTTGTTAAGCGCTTTGTTACAGCTGCCGCTGTTGTGAAAGCGCTATATAAATCAGCATGTATTGTATAATACTGAAAAGCATTCAAGGGAATTAAAAACGAAAATGCTTTTTGCAAAATTAATCTGAAACAACATCTCGCCATGCTAAAACTTTGAGGTACAATTTAAATGCATTTACTTTGGTTTTGCTCCACGTCCACGCAGAAGGAGGAAGGTCAGACAAGTCGTTTGAGAGTTGCCGTTGACTTTATTACACAACACTTAGTGACCTGTTTTCCCCCCAGCACTCAACATCACACTCATACTGACAATAATAAAAATGAAAGTCAAATCGAAATAAAAACTAACGATAATGAAAAATCTCAAACTATTACGACGCTGGTTTTAAGAAGAGCATTGCAATTTAGAATACGCCAGCATTCTTTGTAGAAATAAGGACCAGTATTCTGGCAGGTTTTAGAGAACTACGGTAAGTTTCATCAGCGAGAGACGAGCTCCAAGCGTGATATGCTGAACTAAGATCCATTGACAAATATGCTTTAGACCAGTGGTCCCCAACCTGCGGGCCACCGACCGCTACCGGTCCATGGGTCATTTGGTACCGGGGTGCACAGAAAGAATAAAGAACTTACATAGATTCCGAAATAAATAAAACGGAAGCTAACAGATGTTTTATTTTGAAAAATTACCAGATTCTCTGTCAAATCTGTTTAGACTTTGTCACTCTTTGACGCAGGTCAAAGTGTGCTTCTCGGTCACGTGATTGGTTACCGCTAAAATGAAACCCGGGAGCTAGCAAGATTTTTCATGTACTTTGTATTTGCGGTGTCTTATTTTGAAGGCACGTTTAAACGTTACCATAGCGACTAGAGTGTTGCGGCCAGATAGGACGTTCCACGTGTCATGATTCTGGTTTATTAATATGTTTCGAAAATACCACAATTTTCATGCAGGTCATATCATTTTATTTTGTTGTATTTATCCGCCACACTTTAACGGCCGGTCCCTGAAAATATTGTCTGACATTAAACCGGTCGGTGGGGCAAAAAAGATTTGGGACCGCCACTGTAGACAACAGAACTATATGTGAACATGTTTTAGAGAACAAATCGCAATTCATGAACATTATTAAAATAACTGAGATTCATTGGGTGACATGTTTTCAAGAAGACAATCATGACTCGCATGTCTCAGAGAAGAAATCATCCGCTAATGTTCTAGAGAAAAGAAGCAAGAGTCATTTGGCTGACATGTTTTACGGAACCAAGATGAATTTACTAACACGTTTTAGGGAAGACAAGCAAGGCTCGCACGAAAGGCAGAGGACAGAAAAAGAAACGGTAAGGTGACGTCATTTAACAAGAACCGATTTGGTCTCGAGCAGATTGTTGATTAACAAAAGTGCCTTTTCGCCCAACGCACTTAAATTGTGTCTTAATAGCTTCTTTTCAAAGGTACGATATATCACGTCGTCGTGTGCAACCTTTTAAAGCACTCTCTTGTTGTGTCGTCTCTCGCACGGACTAACACAGCAGCGCCGAAGCCTTCGGGAAAATGTACAGAATTAAATCAACGCCTGCGGGCCAGGGTGAAATTGAGGATTTATTGCGCAGGGTCGTTTTTGATGGTGAAGGGCTTTCTGTGTGGCTCCGTTTAGCCCAGGCCATCACTTTGAATCGCGCCGCAACGAAAATGCATATGCAAATCACAGCACATTTGGAGTTACGGCGTTAAATCAAGCAACAACGGACGAACCTCCGGCGCGGCGGCGCTACTTGCTGCGACATAAAACCTGCCGTCTTCAATTTCTTTTTACACCTAGAAGGTCTTTCTTGTAGGTTTTGGTCGATGAAGGAAGTGAAAAACGGAACATATATAAATACAATTTACTTTCTTTTTTGCGTAACTTCATGATATATTCTTCTACAAATTCTTGTAAAAAACAAATTCAGAATTTTCTTGGAAAAAAAAAAAAAGAAAATGTTCCTCCAAAAAGATTTTTCTCACAATTACAACAAAAACGAGGACATACGATCCACCAATTTTTATTCCGCAAATTGAATCATTACTTTAAGACAATTCTTGTTAAAACATAATCCTGAATCAAAACGTTATCGTTGAAAAATGACGATGTCTTTGGTTCAGTGTTTTGGTGTTAACGTTTCGAATGTTTAATTGTTGTGTATTCTGTCTTTTTTTTTTTTAAACAGCAAAATTTTATTGGTTGACAAACCAAATGAAACAAGCTGGCTGTCGAACTCTGCTCGTTTGTCTTTATTTTTCATTTCCTCAAAGTGATGTTACACGACACAGTCTCCCATTTCGCTATAGTGGGCGTGAGAATAGGCGTTGAAAAGGCGACTTCGGAAATTTCAAACCACGTATTTATGGACGCTGACGAATTTATTTTAGTGGGATTATAAATTGTCTGAAATTCAGACTTTATTCTCATGAAATGTTTTTCTTCTGATATCATGACTTTCTTTTCGTAACAGTACGCCTTTTGTATCCGACTTCTGTCTCCACTGACTTTTTTCTTGCAGTTACTACTCAATTAACGATCTTAAAAGTCCTTCTCATAGGTCAAATCAATTTCCGGCTTAATTAATTTAGCTTTACGCGAATACAAGCTCAGAGTGCAAAACAACATGAAGATGACTGCAAGTGAAATGTGGTGAAGGAAAAACAAAATGGAGTGGGGAGCAGACGAAATGAGCACTAAATGGGCTTTATGGTGGGAGTGGCGAGGGGAGGCCTATAAAAAACAAGGCATGGCTGTCAATAATCAAGGTCACATTTTTCAGTCTGGCGACCAAACAACATACCTGCACTTTTACAGCACCGCCCGACCTTGACGGCTCGCCGGGTTACAGCATCCCCCCCCACCACCACCACCCGCCCTCTCTTTCACCATCACCTTTTTAACATGCAGATCACACAATATTACATCGGCCGCCTCATCCGTCTGAAGTCAATTTCATCCCGCCATTTTAGATTTGCTCGGGGTTGCGACACAATCCTTCAAAAGTGGCCATCCATCTCTTTGAAAACATTCTGTTCTTCCCTAAAGGCCACTTAGTCTCTCTCTCTCTCTCTCTCTTTTTCCCTGTTTGGGTTACATGTCCACGTCTTCCAGAATAAACGGCGCGCAGGCGGCAAATGTACACACATCTGTATTCAGTCAGTGGAAAGTATGACGCGTTTGGCCTTCAGGTCTGCCCTCCCAATCAGTGCACCGACGGCTCCGGTTAGCGGGGTTCCGCGCTGCCCAGCCCCACACGAGGGAGGGCTGCACCCGCTGCTTTTTTGGCAGCTCCCCCGAGCGCAAACGAGACCGTCGAGGAAGGCGGCGAGGTCTCGGTCGGGAGACCCCCATGGAGCTCGCACTGCCCTTTTGTGAGACTCGCTTGGTTGGCTGATGCCTCGGTGTCTTTTCTGTGAAGGTAATTAAGACTGCAGCGGCTGAAACTAGTGGCGTTTCAAGGAGTGTTAGCACCACACTGCAAAAAAAAAAAAAGGACGTTTATGACACTAATGTCTTTGAGAAAAGTCGGACTATCGTGAGTTCTTTTTCCAGTAATAATGATATGACTTTTTTAAATTAATATTCTGACTTTAGTCTCTTAAAATGCATTTTGATATACTACCGCTTTTAAGAGGATATTTCAACATTCCAGCCAACCCCTGCCATTTGCGGGGGGGGGGGGGGGGGGGGGGGCCACCCCCCCCCCCC
>CAAKHF010024480.1:7273-21983 GCA_901007745.1 Hippocampus kuda | reverse complement strand
CCCCCCCCCCTTTTTGGGGGGGGGGGGGGGGGACGTGGGGGTGCCCCTTCTTCTGCCTCACTTCCCTAATGAAGTGCCCACACGTAAAATAACGCATTCATTTTCAAAGCAACAACCTCAAAAGTCTTTTCTGGCCTTGATCTTTTTTTTTTTTTTTTTTGTCCATGTTTCTCACCCGCGGCTGCGTCTCGTCTGCACTTCTCCTGTAGCTTTTTTACTGCCGGGTTTGTCGCTATCTTGGCAGATTTATGACATTTTTTTGTGGGATTTTCTAAACCAGAAAGACGGGGGCAACGATTCGCATCGATGGCTTCTCAATACAGACAATGAATAAAGGAAAACACAAAAAGAATGCTTCAGGATTAATAAAAGGCATGCTTTGTTGATTTACTGTTGAGTCACCGATTTGAAAAAACCAAACGCCACATTTAGATTTGAGAATCTAATTTTTTTTTTTTAAATCAGGTTTCCGCTGTAGCAAATTAAATATTTTGGGAATGTAGGATCGGGTTTCTTTGAAATAAAAGTGGTCACGAGTCGACTGAATATGTGCCTCCATTAAGTGTTCAGTATGGCTTTCATTTCCAAGTGTCCAGATAAAGGCACGAACGCAGCGCAATGTGTGTTTATCGACACTTATGCTGGGAAAATACAGACAGGCTTGTACCATGGCTAATGTGCAGCTTTCTCATCCAGGGGAATATCTGTGGAGACTCGCTGGCCGTCGCGCTGCCCGGGTTCGAGCCGGCCGCCTGGCCGCCCTCTTGTTTCTGCGCCGGTTGTGTTTGGTGATCGCCCTCGACCGAGTGGACGTGCTGCATTTCATCCGCTTCCGCCGCGCTCTCGTTCAGCTCCGTGAACCGCTGCGTCGCTCTCCCGCTGGACGCGGGCGAGGGCAGGTTGAGGGAGCGAAGAAGTCCGCTTCCTGTTTGTTCCGAGAGGGGAGACGAGCTCCGACTACTCTGCTTACTGTCTTCGCAATTCGTTGACGAGAGGGGGTCTCTCATGGAGGCGATGGAACAGCTGGACGACTGCCTGAAACTCTTCTCGCTGTCCAGGGGGCTAAAGCTCCGAGCGTCCCCGACGACCGAACCTCTTCCAAAGTGTCCTTCGGTGTTTGAGGCATTGGTGTTGCCACCTCCCCGGCTGGCGACCGTCAAGTCCATTCCATTGTAGCCATAGCCGTAAGAACCAGTCGCGTGATGCGCGGCCGTGGAGGGATCCCTGTACGCCCCCAATGCACCGCTGCCCGGTCCATAATTTAGCAGTTGATAGTCGGGGCCATTTGGGTAGCGCCCTGAGAACGAGTTTACAAAGTAAGAGCTCATTTAGGTTGGTTTGCAGAGTTACTTCGCTTATAGTTCAATGTCAGGGGATCTTAATTTGCAGGATTCCCGGTGGTCCCGATAGAACGCTCGCACTTTCATCGATTTATGATGTACAGTATTAGTGAATTATGGCGATGCACTGTACTTGGTTTTTAGCTTTGTATGCGCCGTCCACATATGGGGGTGGGGTGGCGAGTATGTGTTTGAGGGAGTGGGTTGGGTAGGGCGGGATGGGGCGCCGAGAGCTGAACGGAGCAGTCACGTGGTTTTGTTGACCCGTCGTAAATTCTCGCCGATGACTTGGATAGGTAATTCATGTTCTGAGGTTTCTAATGATAAAGGCATGGGCGGGGGCAAGCGCTCTCTCCCTCCTTCTCTGTCAATCCCGCACGCGCGCACATACGACCGCAGCTGAGCTCAGAGCGTCACCTACTGCCGTTAGATTTTATTGCAGCCATTAAAAATGAAAGGACTGAGACTTTTAACTACAGCAGAACTGATCTTTGGCCGTGCACGTGGGGAGCCATTTTGTCAATACAATTCGACCATCAAGTTAAAAAAAAAAAACGTAACTTAATGAATGCTGCATTTGTTTATGGTTTACATATTTTACTGTTTTTGTTTGACTCTCATAATGTATGTGAGATCATGATTACTCTCTCATGGAGTCTAGTTTTAGTGAAATAAAAATAGGAACCGTCTGTCTTTTGGCTTGCTGCCTCCTTGCCATCTGCAAGAGAGGGAAAAGTGTTTGACTTGATCTGTGACACCGCATTGGATGAAAATGTGTTGATTTATGATGACTTGATTTGCAAGGTATGTGGTGAATTTCAATCACAGACACTTCAAGTGTCTGGTGTTGCATCTGCAATATCCACTCTGCTCTTCATGTATCGCACATTCTCAAACGCGAGGGCGTGTGAAGATTTCCACATCATTTGATGTCTAATAAAACGCCACGCAATATATATTAGTTAAAAGAGAAATGCTGAAGGGGAAAAATAAGTACCGCAAATTAAATACGTACAAAAGTTTAAAAAGTCACTGAAGTGTATATGTTAAAAGGCCGATATGGTGGCTTCGCGGAATGAAATGGGAAAAAAAAACCCATCACGTGGAATGTACCTCTCAGCTACAACATTATTATTATTATTTTAAAGCTTGCACAGCCGAGACGAAGCAAAAAAGGAAAACTAAAATGCGTGTAAGATGAATGAAAGTATAAACTTAAATATCTTGCAGCTATAAAATTATTGCGGTGCATTGGCTGCTGCGAGTTCAATTTTGATTTTAATTTTAGTGAACGCTGAACATTTTGTCAGAATCCTGTCATCTTAATTTGTAGGACACATCAGCCTTGATGAAAAGGTTTTTACTCGTAATCAATTGAAGCAGCATTTGTGGTTACAATTTAATCGGACAAACTGACAAACCATTCCGGGAATGTAATTTCCAAGAACTCAACAATGCGCGCTACATGATTTGAGTCCTATTTCTTGCAAGAAAATAACTTTTTACACGGATATGAAGTTGATGTGAATCAGGTGAGGCGTTTCGTTCCCCTGGCAAAATTGTTTTTGTGAACAAGCATTCAAAGTATCTTTGAAGTGAACGAGACTTCGACATCACGTATTGAATGAGCAATGCATGCATGCACACACACACTGAAGTAAGGTGCATGCATATGCATATATATATATATATATATATATATATATATATATATATATATATATATATATATATATATATATATATATATATATATATATATATATATATATATATATATATATATATATATATATATATATATATATATATATATATATATATATATGTGCATGCATATATGCATGCACCTTACTTCTAATTAAACTCAAGCCTCCTCTCCTGCGGGATGGAACATACGCCGGTCACGCAGGGGACAAGTATGGTTCAAAGGGTCAGAAGGACATTGTCCACTTTGTCTGGGTGAAGTGTGTGTTTATGGCTGACGTGTCTGGCTGCACGGCTCGAGGCCAGGTCAACTTTCGCCCCATCAGGCCAGCTCATCAATTAGCTCAGACCACCAGCAACATTGTGCCCGGTGTCATCTGCAAATCATGGAAAAAAAAAAAATATATATATATATATATATATATATATATATATATATATATATATATATATATATATATATATATATATATATATATATATATATATATATATATATATATATATATATATATATATATATATATATATATATATAACGTCTTTATGTTAGTCAGCGTTATTGTTATTTTTATATTGATGCTCGACAAAAAAAAAAACAACCTTTCCGCACACTGAAATTACATTCCCTTTCACTTTATTGGACATATAGGTAGTATTGTTAAGTACTTGACAAACACGGACATATGATAACCAAACAATGCAAAAATCCCATAAAATATACAACTTCTAAATGTACACATTCCTGAATGTTTTAGGTAGTTTAAGGAATGACAGCAATATGTTATCCTCCCACCCCGCACCACCACAGCATCTTGAGAAAGTAAAACGGTCAAGTGTTACCTTAATCCCCTTTTTACAAAATGATGCTCATGTTCATTTTATATTGGGGTTTGACCCTGCTTTTTTTTTTTACACCCTACAGTAGATATTAAATGAGTGCCAAACAAACACACGGTTTTAGATTTGGTGTCTCGTCTCCTTTTTTGTGTGTACGGGTCCGACTCAAAGTTTAACACACGTTCTTTTAAATTAGACGGAAAGAAAGTCAACAGAATTCAATGATTTACATTCAAGTGCCTAGCAGAGGGAAAAGAGATAACTCATCACTATTGGGAATGTAACGTGAAATGTGTTGTTAAACAGCACATTTTCGCCCAAACGGCTTACTTATTTACTAATTGGTTTGAAACCATTAAGCGCACAAAGCAAAATGCACCATTTCGCCCATCGGCATCCGCGGTATTACCATCTCTTGCCCCGTCCCCCCCTTTTCTCTTTTTAGACCACACAGATACAAACGGGGTCTATTAAGGGACTTGAATGGCTCCTCTTTGTTTCTTCTCCAGTAAAACAATACAATGCGATCAAACGCAGGTTGACTTTCCCAGAGTTTTAAATTCAGACCGATGGCGTTGGAAGGAATGAAAGAGGGATGAGAATGGATTCATCAGAATGTCTTTTCTTCTTCCCCGTTTATGATAGTCTACTTCGTTCTTTCCATTGTGTTACTCCGTCCGTTTTTCCTCTTCATCGACCCCGTTCACTGTGGATGAAGAGGAAGATGAAGAGTTGATCAGTTTGTTCTCCTTCTTCCACTTCATCCTCCGGTTCTGGAACCAGATTTTAATTTGGCGCTCTGTCAGGCAAAGCGCGTGCGCGATCTCGATCCGCCGCCTGCGCGTGAGGTAGCGGTTGAAGTGGAACTCCTTTTCCAGTTCGAGTGTCTGGTAGCGGGTGTACGTTTGCCTCCCGCGCCTGCCGGGACTGCCAAACGCCCCTGAGAGAGAAAGAGGGTTGAAAAAAAAAAGTGTTAGGGACGTTGACGGCAAGAACTCCATTCAACACATAATGAATTCGGGCTGGGATGTTCGGTTTTGAATGTCAAATATATTTCATCAGAAACAAATATTACATTTATTATCAATTATGCGCAACACGCGCAGTATGAGGCAATAAACAATATGGCCGAAATAACCACTGGCCTCAATAGTATTTCGACAAAAGGGAAAGCTGAATGAACAATAAAATATCCACAACGTTATGAGTTCAGCAGTTTTATTTCAGATGTGAATAGGAGTCGAGTTGCAGAGGGTGTGTGTGTGTGTGGGGGGGGGGGGGACTCCTTCTGCAACTTTGGAAATAAATTTACTTTTTAAGTGTGTGTTCTTTCTGAATCTCTAAATTTGGTTTGTTCGTCACCACATTGACTTTTATGGTTTCGTTGTAGAATTTGTTTTCGTACTTAGTAGTCACCATATAATTGAATAAATTGGAAAAGCTCTGACCGCATTATAAGCTCTGCAGCATCTCCTTAATTATATCCAACGTCAAGAAGCTAAATAAACATGTTTGTCAACATGTGTAGGACATGTCCTCTTATAAGGGGGAAACACGAAGTTATATATCCTCGCTTTTGGGTTGTGACATTAAGATGACTTCAGTTTCACTCATTTCACACTCACTCAAGTGTCAGTATGACTTCTAGCTATACGAAGGTCCAGTAGATTCTAGGCATTTTTTCTGACGTTAATAATAATAATAATAATAATAATAATAATAATAATAATCAAATATTATTATTGCAATAATAAAAATATAATATTTTATATATAATACAAATTATATTTTATATATATAATACAAATATTATTGTATTACATTTTTACAACAATAAAAATACAATATTTTTATATAATAATAATAATAATAATTATTATTATTATTATTATTATTATTATTATTATTATTATTATTATGTCTCAAAGAAAACAAAAAGGGGGAAGATATCATGCATGAAGGCAGGACGTGCCCCTTTTCACCATGTGATTTCTTTCTTCTCGTCTGCTCGGTAGCAGCTTTGACCGGCACGAATAGTTCCAACCCAAACATACCCGTTTTACGACGGACAGTAAAATAGCGAGCAGTGACTGACGGGGCCAACAAACGGTGATCGTAAAACAACTCGTGGGAGAGGAGGAGGAGGAGGGGGAGAAGGAAGAGGAGGAGGAGGAGGAAGAGGAAAGGGAGAAACTCAAAGAGGAAACAAACGTCAGTTTTATGACAGGGATCATAAAATATGCAAAGGAAGATGCGTTGGAGTAAGACGGGGACACTCACCATTGCAGGCGTTCATTCGCTGCATCCACGGATAAATGTGGGCTGACCCCGCTTGCTTGTCATTCACGTTGTCACCGAAGACCCCCTTGCCACTCAAACTCGCGCAGTCCGCCTTGCGGTGCGCGACGTCGTGGCTCAGCGCGAGGGGATGCTCGTCCAGGCTGCAAGCGAATTCCTTGTCCCGGTAGAAACTTGTGGCGGCCGCCGCCGCCGCCGCCGCCGCAGCCGCCGCCGCGGCTGTGGCATAGTCACACGCGCTTGAGCCGGTTGAGGCGCCGACGCCGACCCCCGCCGCCGTCCGATGGCCCCCGTACCCTCCGTTGGTCGCCTGTTGGTAATAGGTAGAAGCCGGGTAGGGCTTGTCCTGCGCGCCACCTCCGCTCGCGTTGTACGCCGCCGCCGCCGCGGCGGCCGTGACGGCCGCAGCTCCGGAGTAATGTCTGAGCGGGTGGTCAGTGGCGTATCCGGAGGAATAGAGAGGGATTTGACCTAAGAAGGACTCGGCCGTCTGCCCGCCTCCGCCCGTTCCCGATAACGCAACGGGGAAAGAAGAGTTGACAAAATAGGAACTCATGAGGACAGCCGGCAAGGAAAGTGGATAAGAACGGAACGGAGGCGATGAGCCGCGAGGGCAGGACGGGAGAGGGCGCGAAACAACAACAACGCGCACGCGGTAGGAAAAGAAGGAGGAGTAGAAACAGGGGCTATCGGCTAGCAGCTAACGCTTCTCCCTCCAGTCCTCCTTCATCTGCTTCCCCAGCCTGCACTTTATGATTTGTTGTGTTTTATAGCCGACAGTTCGACGGGCTGCTGCTATCACTTAGTTTATCGCAGATTGGGAGGGAGGGGTGAGGTTGATGAGGGTTAGAGGGGACACGGGGAGTCTGGCTGGTGTGGAGAACACGCAGAAAGAGAGACGGCGAGGGGGGCATCAGCGTGCGTGCGCGCGCGTTGTCGTGCGTGCGCGCGCGCGTGTCAAGCGGATGGGGTATATTGGGAGGTGGGGGCAAGCGGGCACCAGCTGACCACACCCTGACCAATAGGAAGGTTCGGTGCCTGCGTCGCCCCGACCAGGCGGAGGCGAGGACGGCGTGTGCGTGCGTGCGTGCGTGCGTGCGTGCTTGCGTGCGTGCGTGCGTGGCGTGAGTGTGCGTGCGTGCGTGCGTGCGTGCGTGGCGTGCGTGTGTGTTCGTTCGCCCGCGCGTGCGTCGCCTCTTTTCCCATTTCCACTTTCCAATCTGCCTTCCTCTCTTGCTAATTCTCTTCCAATCTACTTTTACAGTCGTCATCTGGTTCCCGGTGACATTGCGCAATCAGACTCGGAGTCTTTCGCGCGTTAAATTGATTCTCTTTCTGCCTGTGTCTCCCGTCTGTTGGGCCCCTTAACAAACGCACTTATGCGCAGCGCAAGCGAACTGAAGCCCCGAGGGGTATGTGTGTGTGTGCGTGTGTGGTGTGATACAGGGTGGGGGGAACTAAATGGGAGTCATAAAACATATTCCTTGCGCTTTGCAAATAATACATAGCACATTAAAATGATTCCAGCGAAAATATGTCTCGCCGCCGCTCGCGTGTGACCCGATGTGCTCGCGTGTCGGTGATGGTATACAAAATTATAATGCTGCGATTCTCGATTTAATCTGTGAGAGGTTTTGCAGTATGCATGGACACGAAAATGTATATGGCTGCCCTTTAACTTTGCATTGTAAGTGAACAAGGAATTAACAGAACTCTATGAATCGGGTGAAGTGCTTCTTGGGTTTCTTACTGCCACGAGGAGAAACGTTGTTGCGTGTGGCTCTCGTGCGAAACGTATCACGAGAGCGTTGCTGAAGAAGCATGCCCGATTTGATTTATGTCGCCTGTGAATTATTGTGTTGATTTGTGACACCGATGGAATGCAAAGAAGACCACAGGCGAGAATGAAAGTAACAGTCCTAATCCCTCTTGTGAGCATCAAGTAATATGATGCGCCGAAATAAATACACAGAGTCTTCACAGGGATTAGAATACAGCCATTACGGGTCTCTGGAATGGATTATATCACGATTTCATTGTTCCTATACAAGAAAGCCAGACGAGCCAGTCTGCATTTCATTGGCGTTTTGCAAAATGAATGTGCACTGCATGTTCTGAAAGAAATAGGCTAGTCTCAGTCTCAGTCTCAGTCTTGTCTCCTTCTCTTTGTTCCCTTACAGGCCCCGATTTGTCTAAATGGGCATACTGCAGACAGTATGGCTGACAAATAGAGACAAAGACTCTATTTTTACTTTTACTTGACTGTGTCCCACCCCCGCCATTCCTGCGTATGCTTCATGCCTTCTCGCGGCTCTGCGAAGTAACACGGGTCAGATAATAAGTTTAAACCTGGCTGATGCGCAAGATCACACGTATAGACAGATGGAGGAACTCTCTTTAACTTTCCTTTCCACCCCCCCCCCCCCACACACACACACCCTTTCGCGATCTTTCCCTCTCCTGCATCTCCCTGCAATGGCAGGACGCTCCGTTTCCTCTCTGCTTTGTGGGAACGGGAAGCCGCAGTATTGTGTTGGAGCTGACTGCGGTTTAATCATTAATGACTACCAACGCTGCACGGGGCGGGGGGGAGGGGGGGTGAGACAGCACAGGCTCGGAACGCGCCACAGTAATGCTACTATTGTACAATACTGTACAGCCATAAAGTCGTGTTGGCTTTGACGGTGCAGTGTGAACGTAACGGTAACTTCTCCAGCAGCATGTGTGGGCACGTTGCTGATAAACATCTGCAGGAACATTTGCATTGGGACACTTAAAAAAAAAGAAGATATTTTGTGAAACGGAATTCCTTTGGAAATCAGAACATAAAGACTGGTGGTCTTTTTTTTTTTTTTAAAGTAGTTTTGTTTTTTGGAAATTATTCTTGGACAGAATCTTCTCAAACGAGGATAATTGACGCCCACACGTAAACATTTGGAACTAATGATAGTAATTAAACCGTTTTGAATAGACAGATACAATTGTATTCATTTGATTGGAAAAATGAAATAGTAGGCTATATGCCTGTGGTCATCGACGGCAAGTTGACGTACATATTTTGTGATATCAATGCCTGGAAAAGGCCTACGGTCATGTATTCGGCCTATTCGTGCTGCTCCTTTGCTGAAGAAAAATAAATACACGCATTGAAAAATAAAACAATAAAATCAGATCTGAATGTTGAACCCTTTCAGGGACAGCGGTTACTACATTGAACAGCTTATCCTATTATCAGGTTGCAGGGTGCATGAAAGGGTTAAAGTTGATACACAACTTGATGTTTTCGGTTTCCTGATTCATTTATATCGATATATATATACTACTTACATATATACTATATATATATATAATACTTACATATATGTACGATATATATATTACTTACTATTAAGTTGTGAGTCCTCACTGTTTGTTAAGCGTTTTCTTGTTGATAAAAGTAAGTAGACCATCTGAAAGAAAATATATTTAGGAATTGTAAACAACCCCCCCCCCCAACCCCCCAACAAAATCACCTGAGTACAAGTAACACAAACATAAGCCATTTCCTGCAACGTATAGCCTCGATGCATTTTGGCAGGATGCACTTTGGAAACAGATGCGCGGAACACCGACTGAGAGCAACTTAAAAGAATCTGAACACACACTAAAAGAATTTTCATGGCAACTAAATTCCAATGGAGCCAAACTTTTGAGGCTTCTTTATGGCTTTATTGCTCTTTTCACCACGTCCCTACGTGCGTGCGTGCGTGCGTGTGTGCGTGTGTGTGTGTGTGTGTGTGTGTGTGTGTGTGTGTGTGTGTGTGTGTGTGTGTGTGTGTGTGTGTGTGTGTGTGTGTGCTGTCCTTTGTGCTGCACAGCACATTTGTTCATCTGCTGTTTGCTACAGGCCTGTTTTTTTTTAACTTGTCCCCCATTCCTTGGATTTTACAAGGAGTCAATAACAGTCATAAAGCAATAAAAAATCGTAGCACACACACACACACACACACACACACTCACACACAGCCTCTCCTTTCGGCGCACAGTGGCCCCGAGCAATTTTCACACCGCCTTTTCGACAGACTATTTACGCACAATTATTGCCAAATGATTTACTTTACTCGTACATCGTATTTATTAGTGATTTTTATTTTGCGAGCGAAAAACGGATTCGCATGCGCGTTTCAACCTATGTGTCTCAATGTAGCGTATTGATTGCATTTTGGTTAATTCAGCTCAGTCAATTACAACCTCGCTTTTTCCTATTTGGATTTGGAAGCCATCTCTTTAGAAAAATGTAATTAAGCTAAAATTGACGAATACGCTGCGCCACGTTTACGAAATGTGATCAATCTGTATTTTAATTTTTACTTATTTCTTTTTACCAACGTAGCCGAACGGTCCTTCCGTGTAGCCTGTGCGCCTTTGCGCGCGTCTTTCTTGACCGGACCCGCAGCAGCAGCAGCAGCATGCAGTTAATAACAAACCGACCGACTTGAATTTTGGTGCTGTAATTTACGGATCGTTTCTACGGAGCGAAAGCTCGCCCTTCACGCCGCCGTGAGCGCGTGGTTGTGTCAGCTCGCCAAACCGACCCGGGGGCACGTTAACGATTAAAGGGGAATTCAAGTCACCACAAAGGTGGCTGCGGGCTATTTTTACTCTTTCTCTTATTACCACGACATGGAACAGACGCGTGTGAATGGAGGGACTTTAGATTGTTCGTGGAGCGAATCCGTCCCGTTTTTGCGTCTTGAAGATGATCAACCAGTCACTCGAAGGTTATTGGAATAAAAAAAAGAACGACAGCATAAGAATTATTAGGAATAGTTATGTTACAATCACAATTATTAGTAACATTATAAATATGAATATTTAATTACCACGGCATGCAACCTGGTAGTGTTACATTATATTTATTCCTCTCCGAAGCTTGCTTGTGGGATTCACTCGTTTAATTTTTTTTTTAAATACGTTGCATTCAGCACTTTTTTTTTTGCCTGTTTTTGCAAATCTCTTCAGACAAAATCTTTCGCTAAACTAAAAAACATAATCGTTCTCTTGTAAAAAGCAAATGACTCTTGCATAACTTTTGGTAAAAATTGTATTTTAGTCTCAAAACTCTTGATAGTTATCGCAAAACCACTCATAGGGTTTCCAAAACTGACACACAAAACACTGCTTTGTACCGAGTTTGTAAATTCGTGACACGCGCTTTGAGCGCCCTTGAGCACTCTTTTTTGCAGAACCGTAAACACAACTCGCTGCTTCGCTCTCGATTTCCAAACGATCCACGTACTCCTTGCAAAACCATCCACATTTATGGCTATTATTTACACTATTCTGCCAATTGCTCACTGTCACGGGAGAAAAGAGTTTGAGATAATTACTTCACTTTGCAATCACTTTGCAGAGCGCTATAAATAATGCACGGGTAAGATGTCGGTGAGGAGTACAATGGAGGGAGCAGGAAAGTGAGAAGTGTGTGAATTTGAAGATGGCCAAGGAGACGTGGAAGTGAAGAAGGAGGGGGAGAAGGTGAAGAACCAAGGAGGCTGTTATAAAATTACCAAATCGGTGTAAAGCAATGTTTATGCTCTTAGTTTTGCATTCCGCGAAAGTTTTTTTGACGAAATAGATGTTTGAGAAATTGTGCTACAAGAATCACGGTCTCAATATAAGCATTCAGACGAAAACCGCAAAAGGCGAAGCGTGATGTATTGCCTACTTGTAATCTAATTACAGAGCAAATCCACTGGCAGGGCTGGCTGTTGACCAAAGCATAAATAAAGGAAAGCGAGGATTTATATTGATTTGTCTTGGATACTGATGAGAAAGGAGATGATTTTTTTCCCCCTTTCTGAGTCATGAATTATGCTCACGTGCACTCAGATACACATATTAAGGGCCCCACCCCACGCTGCCCTTCACACAAACGCGTGAGCGTGTGCGAAAATTCACGCGCAAGGGAGCATTGGCTCTATGGTCTGTTCATCAAAACAGCGACCCTGACCAGCCAGCAGAAAGTTTTCCACCCAAAGCTTGTTTTGTTTTTTTCACGGCGCCCAATCCCACAGTCCACTGGGGCACAGTTGTATGCATACTTCACGCCTCATTCAACACAGTGTAACAGCGACTCTGGCTAACCTTGGCGAGGCACCAATCTGTCTCCAGCTGCGATCACATCAAACAAATAACGAAAGAAAGCCGCTAGCAGCAAGACAAAAGGTTAGAAGGGTACACTTTACCGCCATGATCCTATGGTGCACGCGCGCATGCGCACTCGCCCCTTTCAGATTGTTTCATTTCACCGTGTGGGTAAAAACAGAGGCATAGGGTTGTCAACAGATTAGGCAATGCAGGCCTTTACTTTGTCGACCTACACACACACTCGCGCACACACACACGCACACACACACACACACACACACACACACACACACACACACACACACACACACACGCGCGCGCGCGCGCGCGCACGCGCCCGCGCTAACATAACACAGTGGCACTACCGCATTGCAAGCGTTCCTTTGAATCACCACCATCGCGTGGATCATGTATACAAGGCTTTACACATCGCCACCAGTTGGTCGCTAGATGGCACCAAAGCGTTTTGCAGGATACTCAGGAGCTACACAGCTGGGAAGCTTTGCTGTTTGGTTGTAGGTGAAACCGACCGCTCGTGGAGTTGCAAAATTGCGATGTGGACTCCATCGTCATATAAATCAGTAATATAGGTGTTGATAAACACAGTCCGAAACACTGGTTGTTGAATTCTTCTGCATCCGTTTACGTGGGCGAAGTTGACAATTTTAAATGACACAATTTATTTTGTATGTAAATATACTGACGATGTTATGAATGAATTTGTGGTCTTGACTAAAGTCGCTGTTGTTTGGAGCAACATGTCAAATTTGAGCAATTATCAATCGTTTATGACAGTTTCAGCATACTGTGCGGATTATTTACTACCGTCAACGTGTCAATGGTTGAGACTCAAGTAAGCAAAAAAAAAAAAAAAAAATCATAGAAGACGATTTCCCTTGTGTGCGTCAAAACAATGACGGGGTAGGCATCGGCACATTTCTAACTATATGTTCTGAACTATAGGCACATGCTACCATTATTTTAATGTTGGCCTTGAAATGTATCAATTAACCTTGAGCCATATTAAGATGTATTCCTACTAATAAAGTAAATTACAAATCCAAAATCAAGTCACTGAACGAGCGTGTGTCATTGCATTTGGGATTTTCATCTGAACAAACGGATATTGATCATATTCACTTTACAGTATAATAGATTTGGGGGCTTTGGTTGTACAGTTTCAAAACATACACTGCTCTGCATCATAAATGAGTGCAGCTCCTGTGAAAAGTAAGCCTTCACCCTTCCACACGAAAAATGAGGACAATTTCCAGAATGTGGATGATCAACGATAATAATAATAATAATCATACTATTATTATTAATTTTGTGCCTTAAAATTTAGGATGCATGTTATGTGTATCCACCCAAGCCCTCTACATGACATTTTGGACTATTTTTAATGGTTTTTCATCATGAAGATATTTATTACATTGACGTTCCAGAAAATACACCAATCTATTAAATTAGATCTTTTTTTTTAATATCTCCTAACTCGCCATTGAGTACTCTACTTTCTCGTTTAGTATACTCCGCATGCAAACATAAAAATGCGTTAAATGCCTTTGACATTCTTAGTAAATTAAAAGGTGATCAAAATCTATATCTCTTCCTATATCTATAAATGAATTTATACCAATGTCATCTGCAGGATCAAAATCGTCAAATTTAGAATTTTATGCGTAACTGGAGAGTGACTGTAATTTCTTCATTAATCCATTCACGAAATTCACGACGTTGCAGCAAACACAACTTCGTTCACTCCAAGGTCATTCTGTGATGCCATCGTGCAAATGTGCATGAGCCGGAAAGCTAATTATTTTTCAGCCTTGCCCAAAGCCTTTGCGCTGGGAGGCGCAGCCTCCGCGCCCTGAAATATACAACCACGAACTAGGACAGTTCGTGTATTTATTTATCTACTAATACTGGTAAAAGGTCCAAAGACTTTTTCATTTGCGTCAAAACAGTACTAGCTACAATGAAAAAAAAACCCATCTCTGGATGGATTTAAGATAAACATGTACATCGGTTGAACATTAAAATGTCATGTTCCGGTGTTTAAAAAAAAAAAGATTTTACTTATGTGAAACCGAAATTCAAGTTGTCTTCAGTGTATAATATGTGAGTTATTTAATTAATTTGAACCTCTCTTGAATTCAAAATCATTTTCTTCACCGAGCCAAAATTACGCGAGTTTCCGGTCCCACAGATTCAGCCAATCACATTGCAACCAGCGGGCAGGCGTGCTGAGCAAACACGGAAATGGCTCCGTTGTTGATGTTGAGGATAGGAGAATATGGACTGCGGTCATGGCAAACGCGAGTTGAGCTCTTATCGTAACGCGATTACATGTAGAGTAAATTTGTGCAAATGAGAGACGAATCTGAAGCTACACT
>CAAKHF010024479.1:26182-40973 GCA_901007745.1 Hippocampus kuda | reverse complement strand
CTCCCGCCACTTTGTTTGGCTTGTGGATGAACATGGGGTTTCTCAGACTTCTTTCCAAATTCCAAAAACATGAACAATCAGGCCAAGATGTCCCCCTGTTTTCTCCCAAAGTCAGCTGGTGTAGGCTCTAGCTCAGTAACAACCTCATTGAAGACAAGCACTATACAGAAAGTGAGTGGATGTGGGAGAATATTTAAAGTGAGCTCAGACATTATCCTGTTATAGTCTATTTTTTTTATAAGACACAAAACATTTACTGACATAATGACGTTTAATCAAGTTACATTTTCAAGTCAGTTTTACAGATGTAGAAAACTTGGCCATGAATTATGTCACAAAAATTTTTCAGGTGCATTTACTTATGTAATAAAGATTCAGCTGATTCAAAGTATTATTTCATATTGACTGCATTGCAAATTGTGCCAGCTAGCTATCATTAGCATGCTAACAAAACCTTTCGCAAGGTCACAAGAAGAAACGACAAGCTTCTCTCACAAAATTCCAACGGTTGACTGAGTCGTGGTGTCACACACCTTTTTCCGTCCGTGGTATTGTTCGAGCAAGTAAATTTGTCGCCGCATTTCCAGTTTTTAGTGGACTCAGTCTGGCTGCGATTCCAGCAGCAGACCTGAGTAGACTCATACCCACCATGGCTACTGTGGGATGACACCTCAACAAAACACGCTGTGATTCGCTGTTGAAAGACATTGAAGAGAAAGTCGCCATAATTAGAAAGGGCAAACACTTTTAATAGATTTTAATCCATTTTTAAATGTTGACTATATTTTCTAATTGTTTTTAAAAGTATAATTAGAGTTTTACCGTATTAACCGTCATGCACCTAAAAATACAATATGTATTAAAATATTATCGTACGGAAATGCATGCTGGGTAATCTGAGGATGACGGATGTGTTGTAAAAATGGCGACGTCCTCTTCAGCAGGACGCGTTTTGAGTCTTTGCAAACAGCTGCAGAATGCATGTCGAATATCCTCGCAGATAAATATTCAACGATATCCCGGTAGTTTGCCAAATCTTAATCCTTATTTTTGCAGGTAAGAATCGGTTGTATATTTACGAATTTGGGCTAGTTCATCATTAGCTTCGTGTAACCCAAGATTTTTTTTTCTCTGACCCCAAGACCTATGGCAGGTTAAAATTAGTAGTTATCAACTCGGTTAAATTTATAGATTAAACCTTCGGCTCATTTTTCATTGTGGGAGTGTAGCATTATTGACATTTCTCGAGGAAACCGTGGCTACACCAGCAATCAACACCCAGTCATGTGTCCCGAGTGCATATGAGAGAAGGGAGACTAAACATGTTTTCACCCCCACCTAGGGACAAGGTGCCACTTGTTGCCCAGTGCTGGTACAGTCGCTGCATCTCTCTAGTTCAGTGTCACGCCTTTCACACAAGTGTTCACAGAAGGGGACTGGATGAGTTCTTTGACCTCCCAGAGAATTGGGGCGAGAGCAAGGTGAAATCAGGTAAAACAGAAACAACCAACACATTCAGATGGTGAACAGTTTGTATTTATCATAATTGTTCTTACTCAATTTTGGGGGTTATTGTATCACAGGTGCACCTTGGACTGCCAAACAACTGAGAACAAAGAGCAACGAGGACTTGCACAAACTCTGGTAACATTATAATGTTCACGTTTTATCTAAATGTGCATTTTTTGGGGTGGAGGGGGAACAGTGTTTAAAGCTTCTCTCTTTTGTCAGGTATGTGCTGTTGAAAGAAAGGAACATGCTTCTCACACTGGAGCAGGAAGCAAAAAGGCAAAGGGTTCAGATGCCGAGTCCAGAGAGACTACGGAAGGTTGGTATCACGCTTGGATTACTTCAAGGCAGATTGGTCAATGCCACAGGCTCTTGTTTTTTTTTTTTATTAATGAAAAAAAATGCTTTTCTTTCTCCTAGATTGAGCGGTCAATGATCAGGTTGGAGACAGTTGTGACTGAAAGAGAGACTTCACTGCGTCTGCTCCAAACAGGCCAAGAGAAGGGCAGACCAGGGGCCTGGAGGAAAAACGTGTTTGGATTTGTCTATTGGTGAGAGCTTGTGCACAAATACATTCAAAGTACGACCAAAGATTTCCGGAAAAATGTACATAATCACATTCACATATTCATTTTATCAAGTCAATGCTGGTGTAAATGGCATGTAATATTTGCGGTTTTGTCATATGCCTATTGGTAGATTTTTTTTTCCCCAGACATCTACTGTTAAGTCACCTTTTAACCAATAAAACACAACAACAACAAAAACAGACTTGGCCCGTACTCTTTTAGAGTATATGCTGACTCAGTTTATTGATTATCTCTACGCTTATGAATAACATTGGTCTTTTCCTTAGCACATCTTCCCTGTGCTACACGATTGGGGCTTGACAAGTCAATTTATGCTCAGTCCAACTTACACATTTGTGACAACCTGAAAGAGTGGGCTAATTTGTCTATCTCTCAACCAGTAAATACATGTTATTTGTCATTGAAAAAAACGTGCATTACAGTCTTATATTTTGGCATTTATAGGCAATTATAAACATTTTTGTGTGGGTATCACTAAACTGTGTTCTGAACTGTGTGGGCATCACTAAAAAAATCTGTGTTCTGGGTATCTCTAGGTATCGATTCAAAGAATATGCCATTCCTTGGTATATGAATAGAAAATACAAGAGAAAGAAGTTTTACACTCCCAAGTTTGTTGAACCGCACATCAGGTAGGATATGGTACACAGACAACATTCATGATGTCTTATAAAACTGTACATTGTACATTAAATGTCCCATGTCTTTGTGCTACCCGCCTTGCAGGTTACGCATTGAGAAGTTCGTAAGGGAGAAGTACAGGAAAGCAAACATGGAAAAGCAAAAGCTGGCCAAACTTCAAGCAAGGTTCCCCAAGATGAAGGTTCCGGCTTCGTAAAAATCTTGTTATTCTTGTCCAATACAAGTCACTGTCACATGCTTCTTTGAAAATTGAGTGAAAATGAAGACACAACTCATGTGATCATGTACGATAAACTATTACCTTAGAATGCGCGTTTGACTTTTTTTCATGCAGTTTTATGATCATTTCACAATAAGATGGAGCCATTGAACAGTAAACAATTAAATAGTTTTATTATTACTTCAAGTGAGGCAATGAGGCCTTTGTCAACGATGATTTCTTTGTACACAGATGTTTATGCACCAGACAGTCACTTCAATTCCAAGTTTAGACAAAACTCTCACTTATTATTCAAAGTGAACTTTCTCACACACAAATATTTATGCACTGTGGGAGCAAGTTTGCTGTATTCGGTATGGTAGACGGCTAAAAAGGAAGTGGGGAAAAAAGTAGAAAAATAAGATTTAGATTTAGTTACTGTGAGTTTTCTGTCAACCAATTGTCATCGAAAGATAAAGCACCAGACTGAACATTATGGCAAAGAAATTTAATCTCACTTCAACAAAATATTAGACAAAATTGTGAGTGTGTATGTTGCTACAACACATCCACAAACACGGTGTGTGGACAAACTGCTTAAAAAACAATACAAAATGAGATTTATTTGTTGGTTTTCCATAAATCAAGGGCACTTTCTGTCCACGCACTGCTTTCCTCCCTCCTCATACTCTTGTTTGGAGATCCACATTTGCTGAAAGGTTCCCTGGAAGAGAAGGAAATCATGTCATGTGTCTACTCAGATAACATGTCAACAGCACTTCCCGTGTTCTTACAAGTGATGCTAGAATGGAGCCTCCGATCCACGCACTAAACCTGCGCTCGACTGTGGTGTTGTTGGCGATAAGCTTCAGTCGCATGCTCTAAAATCAAAAACAAACATGTTGTCCATGTATTCTTTTTGACTTTTTTTAGCCAAGGCACTAAAATGCAGTTGTTGAGCACACACCGGCGGCGTTTTCTGGGACAATTCTCTGTTGAGGCGGTCAGTGAAGCCCTGAATCAGCGTGTTTCCTCCCGTCACCACAACGCTGCCATACAGACCCTGACACACAAGACAAAGATCTGCCTAAGATGGTGATTTCTAACTTCAAACATTATCTGAAGCTTTCATAGCACCAATAAACATGATCACGCTGAGCATGACTGCTTACTCACCGGCCGAATGTCAATGTCACACATTCCCACGCTGGTTGTCACCACGTGGCCAACTCCTAACATCGTGTTTCCAGACAAGCCCTGACAGTGGATCATGACACAGAGTGACTACTTCCAAACACAGCACAAAAATTTAAAAGCATTGTTTGATGTTTACTGATGTACATGATCCATGTGCTATAAAATGAGGTCAAGCCTACCTTGGCGTTAGAGGGGTCAAAAAGGCCCTCTGGTATTTTCAACCTCTCCGCCCCAAAGTCACAGTTGTAGCCATTGGGCAGCTCATAGTGCACTGTGGGCATCTGGGCAGCAACCCTGAAGAAAGAGGATTGTATTCATTGTTGTTTGAATCTTCTTGAGTGCCTTTTAGCATGAAAAAGAAGGATTAGGCGTTCTTACTGTTCGTCATATGGCGAATCAGACACCTGCAGCACAGACGCCTGGAAGTCTTGGATGACACACTGTAATGCCAAAGCGGAAACATCTTGTCTTAATACAAATTGTAGTATCAAGTGGGCTGCCAAGGCTTGCAGTTACTACTGACATTGCACATGTAGTTGTGCCACGAGCGGGTGACTTGAGGTAGTTTCTCCTTTTTCTTCCAGCTGGCCGGCGATCCCTCCCGCACTGGATCCTGGCATGAAAAAATAGTGACGTAAATTCCTACTTAAGATTGTGCAATACACTTCAAGTGACACCCCCCCCCCCCCAAAAAAAAGCAAGTTATTAAAAATATGACTTATCTCAATGTCAATAAAATACCCGTACCATCAGCAAAAACGTGAGCAACAGAATACGCAGCCACTGTTTGTCTGAGAATTACAATTCCATACTTCAAAAGCATCATACTCAATAGGAATGATCAAAGGTGTTTTACCTTTGATGAAATCATATAGGGTGGAATTATTTCAACATTCAACTCCTGGAAGAGTTCTCGACACTGCATGCTCATGAAGTCTCCAGCCAGGGGCGACTTGACGATGCCTATGCCAGAAAACAAAATTTGCAGTCACTTACACAAAACACACATGAAGCAGAACTTCCAAAGACAAACGGCCCAAAAAAATTTACAAATAGGGCTTATACCAAAACCTGGAAAAATGAGCCCCAGAAGTACATTCTTGAAATGTGGGACGAAGCGGGAATAAAACCCACACAAGCCCAGCTCAACATGCAAACTGCATCAATTATATCCATTCAAGTCATTTTACCAACCAAATGCTAATGTAGGCCTTCAGTCAAATAGTTAACAGGTATTCAAATGAAACCACGACAAAGCTCGGGAACCACTCCAAGCATCAATCCACATGAGTCTCATTGAGGTGGAAGGACAGTTCCAGTTGGTGACGGTAATGCAGCATTAAGACAATAAACCCCACAGACGAATAAGGAAGGACAGCACATTAGGTATGGTCATGGTTTGCATTCACATTTCCTATGTTAGCAGGTTAAACTTTATCAAATAAGATGCGTAAATAAAAAGGAACAATTATGAGTTACCTTGCTGCAGGACGTAGCCGTCATGCACCGGTATGGCTGTGGTGTGTGTCGCCCCACTGTCCAGGACCAAGCCTGTAGACCGCCCGTTGGCGAAGCTTCTCCAAGTAAAGGAATCGTACCAATAAATGTATGACACGCATATGGACATTATGGAGCATCCATTTTCTATAGCACTTGGAGCCTATCCCAGCCGGCTTTGGGCAAGACTCCATCCTGGCCCCTGGTCGTCTGCAAATCACAGGGTTCACATAGACAAACGACCATTCACACCTGAGGACAATTTAGAATCTTCAATGAACCTAACATGCATGTTTTTGTAATATGGGGGGCGGCGGCAGAGTACCTAGACAATTCCCACACAAGCACAAGGACAACATGCAACCTTCACACACGCAGACGTGATAGTCCCTTATCCACAGTGCTGCATGCATTATGGAGTACTGTAGTATTATTTTTAAAAAAAAATTAAAAAGTCGCAAAGGATACGCAGACAGCACGGCTGATTTGCAAAGAAAGAAGGCAGGTATGTTGTAGTGCTCAAACATCAGTTCGGTCAGTTTCTCTCGTTTTGCCCGTGTGTTCCACTGTAGATACAAAACAAATCATTTGACAAAAGTCAAAAAAGATTCCATATGCACTCAAAATTCCAGCTTACAGAGAGAGTAACTCACCGATGCTTCAGACATAAGGACTGGATGCAGGCTTGGTTCTGATTTGAAGTGCATCCTGTATGTGTGATCCAAAATGGCTTGGAAACTGTCCCAGTCTTCAACTATGACGGAGGCATGAGGGAGAAAAAAGCAAGACGAATGTACTACGTAAAGAACATGGGTCAGGGACTCATATTTTATGTGGCTCACTTTTAAAAGCCTGCCACAATATTTGATAGAATTCTGTTCAAATCTAGTCATAAAAATAACCAAATTCCAGGGTGATTGTGGAATATAATGGAGTGATTCTAATAACAAATAATCAAATTCAAATCGGCATTGCTGTTTTCTGAGTTTGGTCATGTGATATGAGCCGCGAATGGCCGTTACCTCAGCCCTGCAAACTGTGATGTCACTTTCACACAACTGCAACTGGCAAAATGGCCGCCCCCTGAGATGGCTAAAAACAGGTGAATTTTGGTGCTTTATTCTAGTCCACAAATGCAATATTATTCAGAATGTCGTGTTTAGACTAGTGGGGGTGCATACAACATTATGATGAAAAAAAATTGGGGTGGGGGGTGTCAACTTCCCCTTAAAAAAGAAATCATTAAAAAATGAAATTTTTTTCTAATTTGTTCCCATTTACAACAAAAGACAAGTAGTTTTTTTTATGCTTTCGTTCCCTTACTGTATTGTAAACTTAAGAGGTGCATACAACCGTGATTTTTTTTACTTTTGGGCATGATATTATAACATAACCAGTCCTCTCAGGCCAACCACAACTCCAGTACAATGTGGCCAGTGCAAAAACAACATTGACACGCGTCATATGCAGACCACTCATAAAATTACCTTCAAAATGATAAATAAAATAGCATGCTCAATATGCGCTGAAGGTCTTACTGCCTTTGTGTGTCACCGGAACAAAAAACATGGTTGTTTCATCATCACCGCCACCACTGGGTCAGTTTCATCAAAATAGAGCAATGGTGAGTTTTTATAGATAGTAATTTCAGCTATGTGCACCGATGTTCCAGGCCAGCTCTCGAAGGAAGGCTGTGTCTCACATTGACGCTCTGCTGCAATTAAGATTGGTGTCACAATGGCCTTGAAATAGTTTCATCTCCACGGGTCCTCATCCTGATGAACATCATCAGCTGGGTCAGCATACTTTACATTTGTGGGCTCTATAATTGAATTTATTGGTGTAGCATAGCTGGATTTATGTCATATCACACATCTGTAACGGGACCAGGCGATAAAGCCACATTTCCACAAAGCTAACTGGTGCAATTTCGGATAATAAATCCTAAACTTGTAAAGCCAGCTTCCACAGTACTTTGGGAAGGGAAAAAGGTGAGACACACAAATACTCACTCATGCCGTTCTTGAGGGGAGACATAACCTCCATGCTCTCCCTCGGGACCCTCAGCTGGTTGGTGTCAATGTAATAAGTGGTGCCACTCTGCTTGCCTTTGTCGCCATCCGTCTCCATGGGAGTGGTGCCATCCTCTCGGTCAAGGGTCACACCGATCACAGTGGGGAAGTCGGCCTTTTGGGGAGGAGGGTGGGGCATACACTCCTTTAGCTTTCAAGATTTCACTTTACTGCCAACAAAACTAGCACATTTCACCTTGCCTGTAAAAGGTAGATTATATTGTCACTGTTTCTCAACTGTTCTTTATTCACAGCACTGACATGTAATGGGGAAAAAAAAAGTCTGAAATTTCTTCAGCTGGCCTTATTTTTGTTCAGTCCATTTTGTTTTGTATATTCTTTTCTTCAACTGTTTTTATTGCCTTTTTTTAAAACGACTGATGCTCACGCCAACTCATGTTGTTCCAAAGTTTGAGTTTAAAATGTTGTGAATTACATGAGATTTCTGAGGCGCGTTATACCATTTGTCATTTGTGACAGTTAAGAAATATTAAATTATTTACTTAAAATATTATTTATTTGAAGTTAAACCAGAGATTATTTCTTGTCTTGATGAATATTCACATATATGAAAAACCAACAAGTTTTCCATAATGATCTGAACTCGATTTACGTATGATGTCAGTCTCCTGGGTGATAGACCTCATTTCATCAACATACCCCGGAGAGATGATGAAGACGCAAAGAGGGGGGAAAAATAGACGTTGAATCAGGTTATTTGAGAGGTCCTCTTACCTTGGGACAGTCTTCTCCTGCATAGCCAGCTCTCACTGTGTATGAGCCAATGTCGAACACCAGAGCTCCGACCTCATCTGGAGAAAATACAAGACAACACTGTAATTTCCTGTTGGAATCTATAATTTCTTTAGCCTACTGTGCTGAAATGTACTGACAATCACTGCAAATTTGTCAAAATGTATGCACAAAAATACATCTTTTTTTTCTATAACGAATGAGCATGCGCTTGAGATCGCCCCCTTCTGACTTCAGGCAGACTACACCTTGGACTGGTCACCAGTCAATCTCAGGGTAGAGAGAGACAAACAATTAGTTACACTCACACATACAGCATCCCTGAGTGGAAACTCAAGCCACTGTTACACATGTTGCCTCGATGAAACTCAATCAAGCATATTGTCATTTATGGACGCTGCATGTCAAACTCACTACTACGATCACAAACTGCTGGTTCATTAATTCACCAATTTGGGTCAAGCTTACAAGACTATAAAGACCGACATCATAATTTAACATTATGAGACAGGACAAGCAGCATCTAAAATGACCAGATATAAAGAATGATATGAAATACAAACATACACTATTTACCACATTCTTTTCCGTTGTCTCAGATGATGCCAATATGCTCTTATTATTATTCTAAACTGCTACTCACAAGAGTCCAAGCAAAGCAGCATGGAACTATTAGAGCACAAGGCAATTTTCACAAAAGGTGTTATGAGGGCGTTATAATGGAATATCGGTACGTTTTTGATCACGCTGATTGAACGTTGCATTATAGTAATAATATATACCCGCAAAGCATTATTGTTCGATAACACGTGGTCCATTTACTTTAGTAACTACTTGCACTGTTTTAGATAGGATTCTGTTTCGTCCTGCCCACTTTCATTCATTTCGTTGCGCTCAGACGGAATAATTCAAGAGCATCTTAACTGCGTGGAACTGCTACAAAAACGCGAGCTTTGCGTAAATTAAGTAAGTGTAAACACTTCTGTCCAATGTGGTGAATATGGTGAGGTGTAATAAATAATAGTATATTACAGCCACACAGCTAACCGGTAGCATGGTTAGCGCAGTTAGCCAGCTATGCACAAGGCTATAAAGGGGGACAACACGGGAAAGCGATTCTTTAATGTGACCGCTAAATGCCACTCACCGCCCCCGTACACTCCGCCGCTCATGTTGGAAATGTTCACAGCAGAGCGTTTATGCGATAATGTGTCCTATTAATGCACAATCACAAACGATAGACTGCTAATCACAACAAAGGACTGGAGCTGCTGTAAGTTAGCATAGATCCGTAACGAAGCGAGCGCCACTTGTGCGTCACAGCGGTCGTCCAATCAGAAAACAGTAAAATGGGGGCGGGCGCGGTGACGAACATATCAAGAGACGAAACTGCGACTTGCTCTACAGTGAACGTGGTCCTTCGTGCACACAGGAAAGTAAGTGAAAAACCTGCAAGGTATTTCTTAAAAGGAAAAAAAGTTTGACATTGATGGGTCAATGAAATGAGTTGCTACGTCATAGCTGCACGACGGTGGCATTCTGTGACCATTGAATTCATACCCTCGAGCCACAGTCGGTTCGATAGCGTATCACTGACCTCAGGGGAACCATGACACTTGTAGAAAGTGGTATGCAACAAAACAGAGTGCGCACTAGAGCATTTGGAGTTTGAATGTCGTTGAATGTATTCATGTTTTGGGTACAATTACACTAAACGAGCTAGAGATTTCCACTTATGCACACAATTGGGGCATAATTGTGTGCATACCGCGGGGCAAAGTTTTCAAGCGTAATATTAAATTGAAAAGATAATGAGGATATTTGTTGGACATCTAAAATATTATGTATTTAATATTAACGCAAGAAAAAGAAAACCGTGAGACGCTGAAGTAAAATGTATTGCGCATTACCTTCTGTTTTTTGTAGCTTGTTTAATGTCGTTTGCGACTGACATTTGATGACAAATTGTCATTAATTGTGCACCCACTCGCCACAATATCACGATGACCTGTACAAGTGAATGTGATCCATGACAAGAGCTGTTTATATTACAAACATTTTTTTTTTCCTCGCCAAAATTCAGGAAGAGGTGGTACTATGCTGATCATTCCAGAAGGGGAACTTAGCGGCTGTTTTCGTAATCTTCGCTGGGTTTAGGAGCAAATTTCTGGTTTGGGTACCTAAAATGCAGCAATTGCAGTTAATAATGTCACTAAAGTAGTAAAACACTCAGATAACAGGTTTCATGATTTTAGATGTTTTAGCGCCAGCAGCGGTTGGAAATGAAGCAGAAGAACCTGGCTCCAAGTTTTGTATGCAATGCAAGTTGTACATCACTGAAAATAACAATCACATTTTCATTTTAGTGTGCAATTTGTTCAAATGTTGTGGTTGGTTACAAATTATAAGCGTGAGTAACTATTTTTTGTGTGTTTGTAGAACTCATGCAGCGTTGGCTCAACTTGACCATTGCCCGACACAGCAGGCTCCTCTTGAAGAATAAATTCCCATCTCTTCACCAGTCAGCAGCCATGTCAAGTCTTCTCATTAGTCAACCTAAATATGCTTGGCTGAAGGAGCTGGGTCTCTCTGAGGACAACCCCGGTGTTTACAATGGCAACTGGGGCGGCAGTGGGGAGGTTATCACTTCGTACTGCCCCGCCAACAATGAGCCGATTGCCAGAGTAACCCAAGCTACAATGGTGGAGTATGAAGAGACTGTCCAGAAGACAAAGGAAGCCTGGAAGATGTGGGCTGATATTCCTGCTCCAAAAAGAGGGGAGATTGTGCGGCAGATTGGAGATGGACTGAGAAAGAAAATCAAAGCACTCGGGAGCTTGGTGTCTTTAGAAATGGGAAAGATCTATGTTGAAGGGGTGGGAGAAGTTCAGGAATATGTTGATGTGTGTGATTACGCTGTCGGTCTGTCAAGAATGATTGGTGGGCCCGTCTTGCCTTCAGAAAGACCAGGCCATGCCCTGATCGAACAGTGGAATCCAGTTGGTCTTGTCGGTGTCATCACTGCTTTCAACTTTCCTGTGGCCGTCTATGGCTGGAACAACGCCCTCGCTCTTACGTGTGGCAATGTTTGCCTTTGGAAAGGAGCACCGACCACACCTCTTACAAGTGTAGCTGTTACAAAGATCGTAGCTGATGTGCTTGAGCAGAACAACCTGCCGGGTGCTATCTGCTCCATGACCTGTGGAGGTGCTGATATTGGTACGGCCATGGCCAAAGACGAGCGGGTGGATCTGTTGTCTTTTACTGGCAGCACTAATGTTGGCAAGATGGTGGGCATGATGGTCCAAGAACGGTTCGGCCGCAAGCTGCTGGAACTCGGCGGGAACAACGCCATCATCGTGTTTGAGGATGCCGATCTTAATCTGGTGGTGCCCTCTGCGGTGTTCGCGTCTGTTGGAACCGCTGGCCAGCGCTGCACCACCACAAGAAGGTTAATGCTGCATGAGAGCGTCCACGATGCAGTGATTGAGAGGGTCGCCAAGGCCTATAAGCAGGTCCGCATTGGAGATCCCTGGGATCCCAGCACTCTGTATGGGCCTCTGCACACCAAACAAGCAGTGGAGCAGTATCTGTCCGCAATTGAGAAGGCCAAGCAGCAAGGTGGCACTGTCGTCTGTGGAGGAAAAGTGATGGACCGTCCTGGAAACTATGTGGAGCCCACCATCATCACCGGGCTGGCTCATGACTCTGCGATCGTCCACACAGAAACCTTTGTCCCCATTCTCTACGTCCTCAAGTTCAAAACCGAAGAGGAGGCATTTGCATGGAACAACGAGGTGAAGCAGGGCCTGTCCAGCAGCATCTTTACCAAAGATCTCGGGCGGATTTTCCGCTGGCTCGGACCTAAAGGGTCCGACTGTGGCATAGTGAATGTCAATATTCCAACAAGCGGCGCTGAAATCGGAGGGGCCTTCGGTGGGGAGAAGCACACAGGAGGAGGCAGAGAGTCTGGAAGTGACTCCTGGAAGCAGTACATGAGGCGCTCAACCTGCACCATCAACTACAGCAAGGATCTTCCTCTTGCACAGGGAATCAAATTTGAGTGAGACTTGGTGCTGTTTGTTGTTTGTTTAGGCACTGAGCAGCAGTTAATATTATGACATCATCCCTTGTCATTGCTTCATTGAATTAGGAAAGGTCATCTTGATAAAGACTAACTAATCGTCATAGATTATGAAGGGCTATGGTTTGAGTGAAAGACACAGGGATAGAACCAGAGATTTCATGTTTCTTTACACTTTGCAACCCTGCAATGTTGAGGTTGATTTGCAATTTTGTACAAGCTCTTGCAAGTTGTGCTATGTGAGTGAATCAAATACTTCTCTTAAAATAAAATAAAAATAAATAAACTTTTATTCTGGCAGATACAATGGAATGGACAATGTTATTCATCAATTTCTGTTACATATTAAAGTGGACAACAATGCATGGGCATCATCACTGTAGTTATTGCACTCCTTAAATGTTGACCTGATCATTTTCAGTCAGAGTTTTAATGTGTTAATGTAGTTAAGTAACCTTTGGTAAACAATATGTTGGCTGAAATCTTTAATCAACATGTCATTGTGTATTCCTAAAGTCACAATCTCCTAAAAAGCAAGTGGGCGGTCAACACACATGGACACCTGTTGCATGATTTATTATAAAATATCACTAATGAAATGACAATGTGGCTAGCATGATGACAAATATTTTTTTAAATATTTATGATGTACATAGTAGAGAAATGACAGAGAAACTCAGGGAGAAACAAAGTCAACATGTTTTGCAAAAACAAAAATCTCGAAAATGCCCTGAAGGACAAAGATTATGTTTACGCGTGTATTTCACAACGGAGTCATTTATGGGGTTGGGGAGGGGGGACTTTTTAGCTAACACAGCGCCATCTGCTGCATTTTTGCTTCATTGCCATCTGTCCAATACCCTCGTGCAATATCGCCACTTTTCTAAGTTGTAACAGGAAAAAATCCATCCATCCATTTTTTGATCCGCTCTATCCTCACAAGGGTCGCGAGGCGTGCTGGAGCCTATCTCAGCTGTCTTTGGGCAATAGGTGGAGGACACCCTGAACCGGTTGGCAGCCAATCGCAGGGCACACAGATGAACACACATCCGCACTCACACTCACACCTAGGGAGTGTTCACTCACCCTGCCATGCATGTTTTTGGAATGTAGGAGGGAACCGGAGAAAACAGGAAAAAATATCCAATGAATTGTTCAATGTATGTATTCAACAGAAGTGGTTAATTCAAGAATCCATCAAAAGTTATCAATGTCAGGCAATAATGCAACCTCAGTTACCAAGTTAGATTGCGGAAGAGGGCGTTGAGATGCACAAATGAGTCACATTATTCAGCACATCGGCATCTGCTGGATCTCGTGCTGCAAGACCAGGAACCTAAAGGAACTGTTCAGACATTTAATTACAAATAACATTAATGGTACAAATGTATTCAATTGTTACATGAATGTAGTCTGACTCAAATGAAAGAAGTAAACTGAAACCCCCGATCGCGAGAACATTTCCAACTCTCCCTTCATGCAAAAGCACCACACAAAAAGGCATCTACATTCAGATTCCTAATTTCCTATCACCTAATGTCACGAATTTAAGGCCAGAATACAATTTAGAACTTTCCCTCCCAACATCGTAGTGCCTGTTGAAATGAAGGCCAACTTCTTCATTAATAACTCTGGGGAGTATTCATTTTTAACAGTCCTTGACCTCCATTATGTGAAAAACACAAGATTCCCTTAACCTTGAGTCACTGGCACTCCCATACTAATATTACTATTCCCTGCAACCATCCACAATTGAATTTGTTTGAAATCAATTGTCATTGCGGTAGTAACAGCATGTCAGCCATTGATAACTTCCCAACACTGTACCTTTAATGAAAAAAAAAACCCACTCCATCTCTCATCTTCTGTGCCACCCATATGTTCACTCTCCCACACAGCAGCCTCATACTCCAGCTCGTCTTTGCTCTGTCTCTCTCTGTCTCTCTCTCTCTCTCTCTCTCTCTCTCTCTCTCTCTCTCTTTCTTTTTCTCAGCAACACACATCCACTCACCCGCTCGCCCATGTGTGCAGCGCACACACTAGCACGCATACTAAACAACACGTAGACACTGATTTTTGCAAACTTCAAATATATATATATATATATATATATATTTGTTTTTTTATGAATGTTTGAAAAAATCCGCGATGCACCGAAGCCGCGATAAACAAACCGCGAAATAGCGAGGGATCACTGTAATACCTAAATCACCTTTGATGCTGTAATTGTCACTCACATTAGACCTCA
>CAAKHF010024477.1:0-34350 GCA_901007745.1 Hippocampus kuda | reverse complement strand
TGTGTGTGTGTGTGTGTGTGTGTGTGTGTGTGTGTGTGTGTGTGTCCCCGTCCTACTGGGTCATTGTGCCATCTATCTGTCGACAGAGCTCGATATAAATGAGTATTCCACTCTTTGAAAAGAACACTTTTTTAAAAATTATTATTATTATTATTCTTTGCTTATTGAAAGCAAGAACAAAAAAAAAGTGTTCAATGTTAGTGATGGCTATACGGTTATCAATCCCTCTTCTACTTTTTAAGGAACCTTGCCATGTTTGGTTACGCAATTGTGCTTAGGTTTCATTTCCGTTGTCACCCCCAAACTAAGACGAAAACCAAAAAAAGTTCGTGTGACTCAAAGCTCAAAGGGTTTGAGTTTTGGATCTCGGAATGAGAAAGGAACAAATCACAGTGCTGGCAGAGCACGTGTCGCGCAGCTGTGACTTCCGATCGCAACATCTGGAAGGAAAGGAGGACGCGTCTGCGCGGTCCTTTCTGCCCCGCGCCGTGGCGCTCCATTTCATGTGAATTATTTTCAACGGGACAGAGCGTCTCGCCACGCGCGCCTGACATGGCTACCACAGTCTGAATTTGGATCAGTTCAACTCTCAAACTAGTACTAGTACCAAATAACGAGGAAGAGGCTCAGCCACACTCCACCAGATTGCGGACAATCCACTCGGTGCGGCGAACCCGCTGAGCCTGCAACAGACAACGGAGAGAGCGAGAGAGCACACTTGTCCTGTCATCGAGCTCGTAAATGTCAACCCTTCTGAGAAAAGTGCTGAGGGGGCCGTCGTGCAGGAAGATCCTTAGTCCCCACGTAGCTTGTAATTAAATACGCACTGCGTATATCACAGCGGGCTACGTGGCGGCGGCGGCTAAAAAGGACATCGGGCTCATTCGGTGATGGCCGGAGAAGTTTTCTCAGCACATGTGTGACATTCATGTCATCACGTTTAGTTTCCAGTCCTGCTAATTGAGAACTGACAGATGATGGATGTATTGTGTCCGCTGCTTCGGAGTCTTTTGATGCCGAAACGACCCAACAGCAAGTCAAACTCAAGTGATGCATGAATTTATTTTGTCTTGAGTTTTTAATTACGCACACCGCGTGTGAAAACGGGTGTTGAAACAAACAAAAACAAAAATAAATTGCGATCATAAATGGAATTAATTTCATTTGTCAACGACTCTAAGAGTGCGTGTGAATATAAAAACAAAAACGACACAATAGCCGAATGCCCCTTTCAAACTTTTCAAAGACGTTTCCACACAGAAGTACGACATGTGCTGCTCCCACAGATGCTCTGTGATTGGCCAGAAAACCATTCCGAAATCTCATGCTCAGGTTCCAAGCTCCCCGACGTTGGAAACTCCCCTCTTCGGGGACCCTCGCCGTGCATGTGAAACCCCCGAGGCTGCACTCCTCACTGCTGCGAATTCATGAATAATCACAATTTGAAGGGTCTCCAGCAGACAAAACGCAATCGGATCAGCGACGTCTCCTTGACCTTCAGCGGCTCGTGTGATGAATGAGGCAAAGGCCGAGGGAAAAGAAATGTAAAGCACAATATGTATAGTGCAGTGCACCTTTGTATACTTTCTTTTTTTTTAAAAAAAAAAAAACAGAAAATAATGCGAAATGACTTAAAATGGGCTTCAATCATGAAAGTTTTATCAACTCTATAAGCAACATTTCACAACCTATTTGAACCGTCCTCCCTGCCAAAGAAGTGGAATGCCACCACTGTAGAATAACACGGAATAAACCCGACAGACAGTTCATGGACAGTAAAACGAAACCACAGCACGTCCATCATGTGCCACGAGTGTCAAATTTGAAGTTTGCTCAACCCGTCGCTTGTTGACAGATGCCGGCGGATCACGCCAGAGACAGATTGAGGTTATTATTGCGGCGGCACCCTGAGGTGACGTACAGCGACGGCAACGCGACTGTTGTTTTCCTCCGATGTCGCGGCACGTTGTCACGGTAATTGGCAAAAATGCCTGGCGCTCGATGTTTAAAAATATATTTGTAGGGAAGCGTAAAGTCGGGTTGCCGACTTCACACGATCCAATAGGGAGTGCAAAGTTTTGACTGGAGGCGGACAATATTTGTCGTGTCATTACACGACTCCAAGAAACAGTGACACCTATAGTGCGTTTATTTATTTCTGTGTTTAAAAAAAAAACAAAAAAAACGTGTACTCTTGTGTGTTTTGGATTGTACAATGCTACGATGGCCTCGAGTAACTAACTGTTCATTGCCATTTTTTTTTTCTTATTCATTAGCTGGACGGAACGTCATATACTTCACATCGTAAACTTCACAAGTTCACAAGATATCAAAGTTGGCAAAGGGGCTGACCCTTGCGGCTTGCCTAAACTCATACGGTGCAATAAATTAGTTCTTTATTGTGCAACAATGTGTTCATGTGGCAGGCAACTAATCTGAGCATTGAACGCGGAGGCGGTGAGTCAGCCAAGAAAAAACATACAAACAAACAAACAAAACAAAACAACATCCTCTCATGAAATTTAGAAACGAAATATTGAACCAATCTCTTTCATCAGCCACAGGATTTCTGTCCAAACAAAAGTAAATGTGGAAAAAAGCGACTCTTAATTGAGCTCTAATCACTGCTCGCTGTAGTATCGATTGTGGTCCGAGATGATGAGAGCCTCAGAAACAGGAAGACGAAATGAAACCAACAAAACACCGCGGAAAGCGTTGGACGGCCTTACACGGTGTGCTGTCGCTTGCTTGAATTGTTTTTGGGAGGAGTCGATGGCACACTGTGAAAATATTGGACTGTCACATGCAACGAATTCTCCGTATTTTTAATGCAGTGTGACGTGTGCACATGCGGAGAGATTTATTGCAATTAGAAATGCTGCAACGAAGGCAAATGTGTGATAAAGGACAGTTTTAATGGCATGCCGGTCATTGCAATTTTCTCATTAGAAACATCCACCTTGTCATTTGGATTCCATAATTGCCTCGCCAAGCCACCGCGAGCTTTTCCGCAGTACGTTGGACGCCGACTCTGGGTTCAAGGTTCAAGTCCACCCACTCGCTTTGCGTTTTGATTCGGTGCTTTTGCGGTCGGTTCTCCTCCTCGTCGGAATTCGCTCCCTGTCTGTCAGACTTCAATCCCCTTTCAACATTCTATTCGGGGGAGCTCTTGTCACATCACATTTGACTGCGATGTCGTTTCTAAACGCATAAGGAGAGAGCCAGAAAATGGAAAACGTTGATGCAAAGAGCCGGATTACGCCGAGGTGCAGCATGTGGACAGCGACGATTATAAAAGTGTCTCGTCATTCAGTTCCTCTTGTTGTCACAGCGCCTAAGAAGGCGTATGAAGCAACTGCGTCTGTCTCAGCCAGTCAGATGCTCTCATATCCTGACACATGTTCTTTGAAACGTTACGTACCCCCCCCCCACCACACACACACACGTTTTAGAATTCAGATCAGCTCCTCAAATTTTCCTGCTCCAGATCTGCTGTGTCTCTTGAGCTTGATCCTTCTCATTTCTCTCCGTGGAACACAACTGAGTTTGTCAGGTATCGAGAGCAAATCACAAATTGGTCCGTACAAGAGTACAAGCAATCAGTTCCTTCCTTCAGACTGTAAAATTGAGACTTTCAAAGGCAAGGATCAAATTTATCAACGTTATTACATTCAATTGACTGACGGCACGATATTAATTCCGGTGGGTTAAAGCGAAATCAAACGGAACTCGATCATTCTGAACTTCACCCTCCACATTCGCGAGCGCACGCAGTAAAAAGGCCCGCTTGTGTCGACACGATCAAGACAAGTGGGCCAGATTTCCATTCTTCTCATTTTTATTTCTGCATCCATATCATGCATTGTGTTCATCAGGCTTGAGGAAAGTTGTGATGAGGATTTTGCAAGGACCTGGCAACCCAGAGGACTTCCTGTAGGGGCCTGATCCCTGTTCTTTCGAAGACGAGCACTTACGATGAATAATTCAGCACAGAAGCCACCTTTCGGAGTGGTCAGCTTTCATCTTAGCCCGCTCTCAGTGTTTGACAAATGGAATCGGGGTACACTACATACATGGCCCCGCCCCCCCCCCCAAAAAAAAATGCGTGCTGTATGGTTGATGAAACCTTGAATCCAACAGCCAAGAGTTAACATTTCATATTTTCAAACATGTTTTTCCCCATTAATATCCACTTTTACAAGTCATCGATCCAGTTTCGCGAATGGAGGGTGAACCCTTTTCACAGGCACCTGCAGGAAATGCTAATGTGGAGGACACCCTTAATGCAATCTCTCGCACGGCAATTGTCAGACACATTAATTGTCGGGTGAGAATCATAAATACCCGTGTCCATTCCAAGTAATGGTATAGCTGCTGTGCAATAGTAGCGGCACATTTCGAGTCCATCTGAAATATTGAGTGCAGATGAGTTTGCCGCAGCTTTTATCTAGCATAGTCCGACGCCGATGCGGTCGCATGTGCAATTTTCTTTTTTTTTTTTTTTTTTTCGCCACAACGCCTTTTTAAGACCGTCATCAAAGCCTTTGTCAGTGCCGCCTTGCAGGTGTGCTTTCTGATGACACAAACGTCTATTTACGTGCAGCTGTCAGCTCAGGTGGTGCCCGTGAAAACAAGAGTTAAGTCGCTGCCGCGTCCTCGAAATGCGCCGTGCGACAGATGCGGTTTTAAATTCTGATCCGTCAAGTCGATGGGACTTTGCAATCAGTACAATAGCAAAATAAAACCTCAGTCATGCATTTGGTCAAATTTTGTTGCCATGACGGATGATTGTCGAAATCGTTGACTTTGGCAATTCGTAATCTCGGCACAGCGTCGTCTGGGAGACTGCCTTTCGAAAGCGACAGACAATTTCAGCCTTTATAGACAGCCAGAGTTGCTTCCGTTTACCAGACATGCGCTCAAGACCGCGCCGGGCCTCCGGAAGTACAAACATGTACGAGTCGATCAGTAGCGTTGCTAAGCAACGGAGGGGAATCCCGACTATTCACGATTTGGTGGGAAAAATCCGTTCGTTATAATGACGTTTACGTTGGAAAGGTGTTCACTGGAAGCAAAATTGGCAAATGGAAAATGAACGACGTGACTTTGAAGTGTGAACTTTATTGGGGTGCCTTTTTTAGCCCCGAATGTTTGGAGTCAAAAAGTTCAACTCTCTTGCTCTCTTTTACTGCATTTTTATGTTTCTATTTTTTTTTTTTTTTAGCTTTTATGTAACTTGTGAATCCAAAGGAATTTCCGTGTCTTGTTCTTCAGGCTTGTCGCTTATAGTTGCCGTTTTGTTGTATTGCGGTCAAAAGTCTCTCGAATCAAAAGTCACAGTTGTTTACAGAATAGTTGCACTGTGCTTTGGAAACGACATAAAGTAGCACCAACCTGTGTGTGTGTGGGGGGGGGGGGCGGTCTGTGTGCTCGGTTGTTGGTTTCTTTACTATCGAGCAAAGAAGGCTTAAGTATCCTGAATTTAACTGTGATCGATGACTCTAAATTGTCTGTCGCTGTGAATGGACACGTAAATGGTTGTTTGTGTACTTCTTCTCCGCGACTGGCTGGCGACCGGTTCTGGGTGCACCCCGCCTGTCGCCCTAAGACAGCTAGGATAGGCTCCGGTCTGGTCAGAGAATGAATGAACAACTTTTAATGGGGAAAGAAAAACCAATTCGAAACTAATGGTTGGCGACAAACCAAAAGCCAATTGTTTTTGTTTTTGTTTTTTTTTGTCTGAGTTATTGTACAGGCAGAAGAAAAGACGAGAGCAAGAAAAGAACGTCTCTGGTTTTACTTTGGTGTCCCTGCGTGTGTGTCTTGAGCCTTATTTCAATGTTGGCACTGAGTCGCTCACATCCACTTGCCATTGTAATCCGTCTGCTCAGGGTGACAGTCACGTCGTGCACTTCATGTGTTCATTGGAAACCATCTTTTATCGATTTGTTTTTTTTCCTTCCTGCGACTCCTATTCATAACGACCTTGGACTCAAAGTTTCCTTTCACGAGATCTTTGTTTTCTTTCTCTCTTTTCAATCTCACCTATCGTCTAACATCCTACATACAATCTACGGGTATCTTGTTTCTTGAATTCTTTGCCTCCGACTTTGACAAGACAAGGCGGCACGCTGCACTGGAATTCATCATCGAAGAACGTTTCGATCTCATTCTCCAAAGTTGAACCGAAATTATCCCGCGATGGAAGTTGAGTTTCATGTTGGAATATAGAAACATCCATAACATGTTACAGAGCGTGAAATCATTTGTTGCAGTCTCTTAACTGTCGTCGTAAATTTTAAACACACAACTTTTTTTTTTTTTGGGGGGGCAAAATGTTGAAGTTAAATTATTAAAAATGAAAAAGTATCATTTGGTAAAAGCACACCAGGAGGACTCAAAGACCAAGACCATACATGTTTCCACACACCACCCACACACAATGCGCGTATGTGTGTGTGTGTGTGTCCAGCTGACTCTAATCCTGTTCGGGTAAACAAGACTGCTGACAGCATCGAGCTCTGAACAAGAAACATCAATCACGCGGCCCCATCGGACCATCCAAATTTGACAGTGTCAATGTTACTGCCACGGTCAACCATCAATCACTCCGCTCGATGTTATGGAGTCCTAACCCAAAAAAATAAGAAGCACGTTTTGATAGAAAAGTAGTTGGAAAGTCGACCTGATTCAGCTGCTCGGGGTGTGGAGAAAGCATCACAGTCGGCAGGAGGACGGCCCTGCTGTCAACTCAAGTCTCTCTGCATGTATTGTGTGCTTACTCCATGCTCTGCTACATCACTGTTTTTGTTGTTGTATACGCTTTTGTCTTTTTTTTTTTTTCTGTATGTCTGTGCTTTGTTTTTTTTATGCTACAATGGCAACACAGTGTACAGTTTTCTGTCAGATCTCCTCCATATTATCTGCCTCGTTTCTATTCTGACACCGAGTGCCGCTGGAGCAACCTGCTGGAATTTTTTATTTTATTTTTTTCTGTTAAACTTGAGCACCACTCAGTGGAATTCTATGCGTCTTGCAAGATCATGATGATGAAATCGAGGCAATTTCTCATTAGAATTTATAAATAAATTGCTCTCGATTTTTCTTTTTTTTTTCTAGGCTGCTGATTAGATTCTAATTGAACAATTGTATGTCCTTGGCGGCCATTTCAAATTATTACTCGATATATTCGCTCGTTCCTGCTGACTGCTGTCAGGCTATTTGAATCAACAGAACAGAAATCCTGGACTCACGCCCACTCACCCGAATCCACAAATTATGGTGTTCGCAACGTATGGGTGACCGACCCAAAGTTCTCTGCTAGCAACTGGACCGCTTCACTCAGTTGTGAACTTGGGCTTTTTTGGTGTTTCTGTAAGTGGCCCAATGTTCAAATACTTTTTTTCTGGACATGTCAAACTTGGTGACAACACTTGACAACTGTTCAACAGTACCTTGTCAGTGCCAGGCTTGAAACACGAGGTTGTCATAGGGAAGTCGCCACTGAGCTTGGGGTCACATCTATGCGATCAACTCTTTTATTTTTGGAAATCACAAGACCTGAAGACAAAAAAAAACAAAAAAACGTGAGGGGAGGTGTGATGTGCTCACGGTTTGTAACGAAAGAAGATGCAAACGTTCTCGATGCTGGCGTGAGAGTTCATGGGCCCTCTCAGACGACGAAGACTTCTCATACAAGAAGGAAGCGGCTCTGTCACATGATCAACGTCTCAAAGGAAAAGCGACTTGACGATGGACAGACAAGTAGCATGATTGATGAAATTCGTCATGCGTCCTTGATTACTGCACGTTTGCACTTCATGTCTTCACCGTGAAACTCTACCCAGACGTCACCTCTTCCTGGCGCGCCCGCTCTTGAAATGCCATTAGCCGCTGGGGTAATATTAGCATATTGACCCCTGCGAAATGCACTCTGGCAAGATCTTGTTTTGGCTCGGCCTTATGGGGCCGAATCTGTTGTCTTCAGACGCAGCGCGGCAATGGGGTCATCCCTCGGACTTGGCTATTAACGCAAGGGAAAAGTTCAACGCGATACCTTCTCGGCGCACTTCCCCTCGGACGTCTTGCTTTTGCGCCACGAACGTCGTTGGAAACACGACTGGAGCTTGTCGTTCAATTTGGAGCCTGACAGGGGGCGTCGGTTCCGTATTTATCGATATCTGATAATGACGCAAACAACTGCACCGCGGAGAAATCGACGTGTACGAGTAAATAATGTGCGCGCAACGCACTCGAGATGAACGGCATCCTCGAGGAAGGAAGTGCTGTGCTGACTCTTCGCCAATGACTCTCTTGTCCATTCCTGTCCGTGTGCTTCATCTTTTGTAATTGTGTGAAGAGCCTTGAAGGTGAAGCCCTTTTTCAACAACATCGTCTCCTCGATTCCCACTGCCGGGCTCCTCTTCTGTCTGTCTGTCTGTCTGTCTGTCTGTCCATTCAGCCATCGACAGTGTCTGGCACCATCGTCAGCGGAGTGGATCACGTGATGTGTTTCGGTGTGAAATATGACGACCTCTAATGTTCCGAGACATAAAGTTCCTGAGACCCCTTTGCTGTTTTTGCAGTCAAGGTTCCCCGGGACATTCACGTAATCAGGCCGATCACACAAATAGCAGCGAATAATATCCACTGACATTTTACAATTCATGTCACTCAAATTCCTTTTGTGTTTCAACATACCCGGACATTATGATAATTCCGATGAAGGCAGCAAGGGTAGGCTTCTAATCCAAAGTGGAGTCATTTTGTGCAAAATAAATGTGCGGTAAATCCATTCTGCTTGATGTTATCCGTGTTATAAAAGCCGGTTGATCGTCAAGCCATCTCTTTTATTGCGTCAAAGTGTGACGGACCGCTGTCCTTCATTTGCGAACAAAAGCAAAGGTTACGTTTTGTGAGGAGCTCAGATAAATGTCATGCTTGTCAGGAATGAATTCAGCAGCCTCGTACACGCACTGCGGCCGGAATGTGAAAGGTGACTGTTGAGCGAGCTGTGTTGTAATTGACATTTGCACTGGGAAATGCACACCCTATTGTGCAACCGGGCTTTGGCACAACTTTTAGCCCCCATGGCTTCTTTTTTTGCAGGTGCAGTTTGCGGCCTGAGTAACCTTACCCTCAAACAAGCGGTCAGCCCCAGCCTCGAATCTGTACTCCCATTCGTCGGCGCGGGAATTCTCAGCCCTCCCGTTCTGAACAGCTGCCGTACCCATGACTGCCTTTACCTATTTGCGGGGACAACAGATATGACCGATTCCCTCAATCGCGGGCCACCTTCCAACGACTCCAAAAGTTTTCAGAGCTTTAATCCTTACAGGATAATTATAGCCATTGTTCTATCGGGCGCTTTAACTTCAGAACACTGGCAAGTATTTTCGTGTTTCTGAGCAGATAGCAAATTTTCATCAGAGTATCGCGCGGTATCGAGTATGTTCTTTGGAAGACGTTACTTGAAGACGTGTTCCGGATATTACACAACGGCATATATTTGCATACAGTCAAGCAAAACAACCAACAAAGCAACGTGAGAAAAAAACGGAACTCAATATATAACATTCTTGGCTTGCCTTTTTACTCACGAACAAGATATGCTACATTCAAAGACAAATGTCGTTAAGTTAGTACCAAGGGGGGGGGGGACTTGTAGCGCCACGACGCTGCCTCAAAACTGTGTAGGAATAACTGGCAATAATTTAATTAGCGTTTGCTGATCCAAAATACTAATGTGTCACATTGCTAGAAGACTAAAAATAATGTCACCGGTAACTGAATCGTAATCTCATGAAGGGGAGAAGGCATCCGTGGCATGGAATACTGAGAAGCGGCCAGCGCTAGTTAAACCCTCGGCCTTGACATTGATGCGTTTGTTTTAATGTGTCAAGCCACGGGAGAATGTCACGTAAAAGCTGCATAAACATCCCATGTTGAAATCATCCCATTTTCACCAAGCCGAGAGGGGCGGCGGCAGGAAGAGTGCTCGGTGGCGTTGCATACGTCCGAATGTCAACTGTGACTTCTTGGTAGTTTGCACCCCAAACAGCAGGTGGGAGCGAGGGCACCCTGAGCCTATGTATAGAAAGCCCGCGGAAGGTGCGAGACCTCCGTTCGCCATACGCCCGGGAGGAGGCCCGATGGCAAACAAAACATTTTCCAGCAGTCAAGGTGCTGTTTTGGGGGCAGGAGGACGATGGCCATAGCTCAGGGACACCCTTGGACTCCTGCAATTCCATATAAGAGCTGCTGAAACCTGAGAGGGGCTCCTTCTCAAGCTGTGAAAAATTGTAACTATCCATTGTGGAAGCCATTAGCTCGGAGCTTCTGTTCGGCGTTGTGTTTGCCTTTTAGAGGGCACTCTGTTCAATACTCGACTTGGAATTTCAAGATGTCAAGCCAAGACATTTATTGCGTCCAAAATGGTCTTTAATATTTTCGAAAAACGGCTGTATTAGCATTACTTTATAGAAGGAAACATGAAATTCAGTGCTGTGTTGTTACATTTCCTTGAAAAAGCTGAAGTAAAGGAATGTTAACTCATTCACTCCCAAAGACGTTTTTAAACGTCTTTTCAGACTTGGTCCAGAATTGGCTGGTACTGAATGAGTTTTAATGAAGCCTTTTTTTTTTTAACCTGAATTTAAAGGCATTGCCTGTGGCTGACTTCACTTTTGTTGTCAACATATTCCTTTGCCTGCATCATCACACCTAGATGTTGCGTCATCAGATTTGCTTTGAAAATTGGGCTCCGCATATTGACCTGAGTTTGCAGCCCTTTCGCTTTCTATTCAATGTGCCTTTCCCTCATGCATTCAGGCTCCAAACCGTTTAGTGATCTGTAAACAAGTTGCGGAATCTTAAAAATCTATTCGACCGCTGACTGGGAGCCAGTGCAAAGACTTTCAGGACGGCAGTAATATCAAATGAATGCTCGTTCACTGGCTGTCCCTTCAGCATTATATTTTTAAGGCGGTAATGTCTTTTGCAAGATTCGAAGGGAACATTGTGGCTGTAAACATTTTTAGGAGCTCGACGTGAGCGCAGTTTCATTGGTCAAGTGACTTCACGTGGGCCGGGGTTGGGCAAGGGCTTCTCATTTGCACGCTGAAGTCACTTGATATCGGGCCCCGAAATAGCCCAACGGAAGCTATATAGCGGCCCTTGCGTGACTTGTGCCATCAGCTTACGGTTCTTTCTGCCTGAAATCTTCCAGTGCAACAAGGACAGAATTCCAACGTCGACAAAACAAAGAGGAAACGAGACCGCGCAAGCTCAAAAGGGATTTGAAAAATAACGCTGCTCATACTGAACAAGTCATGGATGGACCCACGTGGAAGCTAAAAGGATAGAAGACAAACAACAAGGACAAAAGGAACGAAAATATTTTTTATTCCGGACTGTTTTTGGGTTGTTTTTTTTTTGTCTGAGCTCTGATGTCCTCCCTGTTGAGCTGACATCATAGAGGGGGACCGATTTCTTACCACTGCAGGAATGAAGTACAACTACCATATTCCGGTGTCAACGTACTCACGGCATTCTCAGTACACACCAACTTACCGCGCGCCGACACATTATGCATCCAGTCACTATACGCCATCAAACATCTCGACATCCAGGTACACCCCAAGCCAGTATAGTGGCACACATTACACCCCGTCGCACTACACGCCCTCCTACAAGTCTGCGTCAACGTACCTCCCTTCCCAGTACAGCTCGTCGCGACGCACCCGAGCGCGGGAAAATCCCGCTCCCGTGATACCCATCGCCCCTGCCAAGAGAACTGTGCACTTTCCGAACGACATCATCTTCCAGGATGTTGTGAGATGCGGAGAATTGGAGCAAATTGGTCGGTTCATCCGAACCAGGAAGGTTTGCGTGGAGACGCTCTTTCCCTCAGGTGAGTCGTGTACCGCCGCTTCCTTCGGCGCACGCGTGGGGCACTGAAAAGTGGCGTTGGCTGGAGGTGAGCGTGATGCAGTGCTGCAGTGGCCTGAGGTAGTGCGGTGCACGCAGGTATGGCAGCGTTACACGAAGCCGTGCTGGCAGGAAACCTGGAGGCGGTGAAGCTGCTGCTCAAGTATGGTGCTGATGTCAATCAGAGGGACGAGGACGGCTGGACGCCTCTTCACATGGCCTGCAGTGACAGCTTTCCCGAGATTGCAAGGTAAACCCACTGGAACTGTCTTTAAATAACAAGTTTGTTTGTAAGATAATTAATCACCCACCCTCCTCTCCCCAAAAAATAACCACATACAAATATTTAAAGACCAAATTGCACATAAATGATGAATGAATATACCCAAAACAGATAAGAAAGTTAGAATGGAATCCTGTCTAAAATTGTAAACCTCATGCGCCACACAGCTATCTCCTTTCGCTGGGAGCCAACACAGAGGCAGAAAATGAGAGCGGAGAGAAGCCCGTCGACCTCATTGACCCTGACTGCACAGAGTTGTCCAAACTGTTCAAGGCCGGCTGCATCTAATTAGGCACTTCGAAGACATAGAAGTGAAGATGAAGAGATAAAAACTGAATTGCTTGGAAAATACAGTTGATTTTTCGAAGGGGTTTTTATTCCGAACTTGCTACTGATGACGATGGGAAGATGTCATGTTTGTTTGGGGTTTTTTTTCTTTTATGAATTCATTGAGTGTTGCAGCTGTTCTCCAATAAGTCGCTCATTCATTTTTATTTCTATTTTTGTGTTTTTGTTCTAAAGTCAGCGTGTGACTGACAGCAACTCCTCTTTTCCATTACTCTTATTAGTGGAACACATTGCCTAAAATGTATCACTGAATGGAAATATTACGGGTTATATGCTGGCATAGGTACTTCTGTGAATTAGCTTCGGTGTTAATGCTCTTGAAATTAAGTTGACACACAGGATTTGAGATACTTGTACACCGTTCAGTAAAGGGTTAATCCTGTCAAGTCTTACTGCTGGGCAGAAAGTAGGCCATAAAAAACATTTATAAATTATTACTTCAATCAGGAAAACCTTGACGCACTTCATCTCCAGTATTACTGTACTATTTCCCTATCATATGCGGGTGTTCTGTTTTTCTGTCATAGAGGCTGTGCTGAAGAAAACAATGTCAGTAAGGATAGTCTTATAATTTTATCCTCAAGAATTATTTTTGTACATTTTCATAAATAAAGACTCTTTTTTTATATAAATGTCAGAATTATTTTTTTTCTTCATGTGTGTGCGTGTGTTTACCTGACCAAAAATACCTAGCATCATAAATGTAATAAATAATTCAATTATTCTTCATGAATTATGATAAATGTCACCAGAATGCATTTCAATGAAACAACACACTTTATTTGTATTAGCATTACTAGTAGTACTGTATCGGTAACGGGAATATACCAGTTGCATGTTTATGCAGATGGCATGCGTTCGATTCCTGGCCAGTGCCTCAATACCAAGCCAATACTGTCCCCAAGCATGAAAAACAAACAAACGAACAAAATTGTACAGAGTAGCTTGCATAAGGAAGGGTATCCAATGCTCCAAAAAGGGAAAAAATCTGCCGAAGATCAGGCAACTCACTGATGGGACAAGCTGAAAGTCACAACATCCGTTCTTGTCATATTATTATGTAACAATCGGCACAATAGTGGTCATGATTATCAGAATCAGAACCAATTTTATTGGCCAAGTATGTAAAACACACAAGGAATGTGTCTCATATATAGGCTGCACTAGTATTTCAATATCAAGCAGCTCCGATAAACAAAGACATGTGGGTCGGCACACTAATGTACACGATGGATGGAAATGACTACGCTTTCCATTCTTATTCCGATACATCGCATCGTTCCGTTCCGATACAGTAAGTAGCAGTATGTGGCGCATTTGCATCATAAAAAGAAAAAAGACGACGACGAAGAAGAGCACTTCCGTGTTTTTTTTTAACCGGAAATGATTGGTTGGCATTGGCAACGTTTTAGCTAAATCTAGCGTCGTGTGCAGCAAAAAGAAATACATTTTAAAGGTTTGTACATGCGATTTAGTTTGTTTAATACATACGTGCTATTTATTAACCTTGCGTGATAATTTTACGTCATGCTCATGTTGATAAACAATGTGGCGTTCTAAGATAGCGTTACGTCAAGACAATTAACAGCTAACTATGCGGGCTAATGTTAGCTGAATTTAATGTGTCAGCAAATCTGCAGCGGTCGCCGTCCCCCGGATTTACTAAAGGGATACATGCCCCACTAATTCCTACGAATATTTAACAGCCATCCCATATAGCAAACTACGTTCGGTCGTTTTGGTTGCGTTGCCTGTCCGTAAAAGTGAATCATAGGACCGGGGAAAGTCCAAACGTAAACAAAGATCCTTTGTCAGTGACCTTAATTGTTTTCTCAATTTTGCTGACGTATGGCTGGCCTTTGCTTCAGAGTTAATCCCAATAACAGAATCAACAGCTGTGACATTAATTTAAACATAATCGTTCCTGTTAAGGGATACCCATGTCACAGGTAGTAGGTTTCTTTGTGTTTGTTTACCATTGTGTTTGAACATTTTACATGGCGGAGTTTTTCTAAATTTCTCACTGATTTTCATTGCCAGTTGAGGACTTTGAAACATCCAAATTCTTCAGAGCTACTCAATCATAGAGCAGTGAGGAAAGAGCAGCACCGCAAACAGAATGACAAGGTAAATTGTGCATTGTCACGATATGCATGAATCCATCAGATTAATACATCCGTTCATATTCTTCGAATGTACGGTAGGTGCTTCGGGCATTTTAGTCCGCTGATGTGGTTGTTTCACATTTCTCAAGCTCATCTGCTCCCAGGATGGTGAATAGTTACAAGCGGACCACAAGCCCCAGATCACCTACCAACTGTGGGGAGCTCTTCACCCCAGCACATGAGGAAAATGTGCGTTTTATCCATGATAGTAAGTATCATTTCAGACCAAATGTAATTGTTCTTAAATACATATGAAATATTACTTATGTTTATCTTTTATTTATAAATCAGCGGGTATTGTATTGTATTTTCGACCAGTGTACTTTTTACGTTACTTTTAACTTATTTAATACTTAGTTATTTAGTACTGTAATTATGAAGTACTTAACGTAGAAATATCTATGCATCCTTTTTTTTAATACAGTTTATCCTTACTCAAGTCGAGGTTGCGCTGGCGCCTATCCCAGTTAACTTTGGGTGAAAGGCGGGGTACACCCCGGACTGGTTGCCCGCCAGTCACTGGGGACAAGCAGACAACCACTCACACTCACTTACGCACCTATGAATTAATTGGCCATCTAGCTCACCTCAATACAAAAACAAGTAATTTACAATGACATGAATAGGAAATCAAGTCGACAAGTGTGCAATAATTGATTGACTCAATCTGACAAATGCTTGCGTGGTTACTGCTTCTTTACATTACATTTGTGGATATCGTGAACAATCTGAACTATCTTAATAATTTTATTTATTTTTGGGTGGAAAAAAAATATAGATAATGATAGGATAATCATCACTCAGATTAAGAGTGTAATTACAGTGTTTTTATATTGTCCTGTCCTTCCTTCACTAAATAATATCCTCAATTTACCAAGATGTATATTGGGTTTTGTTTTGTTTTTTTTGTTTTTTTCCCCCTTGGTTGTTGGTTTCACAGCCTGGCAGTTTGTGCTCAGAGAAATCAGATCAGCACAAAACGCCGAACGGAATGACCGTGGACCACAGGAATATGTTGAGAAGAATCCAAACCCTAACCTGCACTGTAAGCATAACTGAAATCAAATGCACATCCCAGTTCGTCGGTAAAGGATGAATACAAAGTGATGTGCTGACATTTTTCCTCTTGGTGATCATCAGCTTTCACGCCAGTGGACCTGACTGACCTCAAGAAACGTAACACACTGGACTCCAAGAAGTCCTAGTCCTCAAGATGGTTCGAGCACTTTTTTTTTCCTCCACCTATCATCATTGAGAACTTTTCCTCTGACGTCCGAAGTCAGCCCTATTTGCCAGTCTGAGGCAGAATGCCAAACAATTTTCTGTGAACTTTGAACCACAGCAAGCCCTCGTCTTTCTTTACACCCGAGAAGTGATGAAGAAGAGTTCTACTTATTAAAAATCTGTCGTGAATTATGTTGAAGTCCACGCAACCCTTCTAATGTATGAAAAGGACTGATCAACCTCCCACAGATGTTATTGGCATCTGATGCTGAGGTACAAACTGTTCCACCGGACAACAAAAGACTGCAGTCTTTACTACTACTACGTACATGATCCTGGTGGGGAAAAAAATGACACAAGGGCTTTTCTGTTTTATCGTTTGTTTTGTAAAAAGGTAGTCGGCTAGATAAGGTGTAGCTTCAATGACATGACGCACTGGATGCGTACTTGATGAGCATATTTAGAAAATCCAAATGCATTGCCAACTTTCTTAATCCAAAATTGTGTTTTCCCTAAAACGTGCTTTACTAAGAAAGCTCCAAAAACTCCAATTGCTAAAGCCATGCAACTAAATGTTGAGAGAAATACTTTGGCACAACACCTTCTTGTTTTCATCTACCACGGATAGTGTACTAAATATTACAGGTCAGAATGCGACTGTATGAACTGTGTATTTCTAAGATGAAATTAATGTTCCCTTGCAGAAAGAGCCTGTGAATGCTGTATACTATAGCAATGCCCAGATACCGTGCCAATATCCGCCCCCAGGACAACAAACAGAAGGAATGAAACATCACCTATCTGTATGCTTTGCAAATTATTTACGGCTACGCCATGGCACTAATGCTGTTTTATTCTTTTAATGTCCCCGAAGCTGCCAAGGGTCTCAAAGTTCAATAATAAAGTCCGATATTTATCATGTTGAACGTCATTGTGAATGTTTTTAATTTCGCCAAGTCTTTTGACCAAAGTCTCTTCTGTTAACTCTCAGACCTTGTTCAATTTTATTTCCTTTTCGGCTTGTTTGTGGCCATTTATAGCTTTTAATTTTTACAATGTTTGCTTTTACTGCATAAACTTATTTCAAAACATCAGTTCTTTTCATTAGTATAATTTTTTTTTTTTTTGCACAATGCACAGATTGAAAACCAATCTCCCAAAAATATTTTTATGGTAGTATGATTCATCCATCCACCCATGTGTGAGCGTGAATGATTGTTCGCCTCTGTTTGCCCTGCAATTGGCTGGCAACCAGTTCAGGTATCCCCCGCCTACCGCCCGATGGCAGCTGGGATAGGCTCCAGCACCGCCGCGACCCTTGTGAGGATCAAGTGAATCGGAAAATGGATGGATATGTGCTGCGACGGATTTCCATGGAAAATGAGTCGCTGCGCAAGGAAAATACAAACTTTTCTGTGTGAAAAGGAAGTTCTGTTATGTCAAAACAAAAATTTCCCAAAAAAAGTATTAGTAGTTGGGAAAATGTGACATTTTACCAATTTCCAAAGGAATATTTTAAGACATCTTGAACGCGAGATTACGAAAGAAAATATTTGAAGACACCTTTAATGTGAGAATAAAACGGCAACTAAAAGGAAAGAGGCCATTTTGGGTAAAAGTACGTCTTCGGCGTAAGTACGTAGTTACGTTTGTTGCGTGATGACGTAAGATAGTCGAACGGTTTTTTTTCTGCCCTTTGTGTTTCGAGCATCCAGTTGGCTTCGTGTGCGTGAAGGCGTACAATCAAGACTAGCAAGTTTAGCGTGTGCTTTTAAGTTATTTTTTTTTACACCCGTTATTTTGTCAACAGCTTAAGCTTTTTGGAGACAGCATTATGACCGACAAAATGGATATGTCTCTAGACGACATTATCAAACAGAACAGGCAGCAGAGAGGTGGCGGCAGGGGTGGAAGAGGCCGAGGCCGCGGAGGTTTTGGCGGCGGCCGAGGAGGAGGCGCTGGGCGCCTTGGAATGAGCGGCGGATTTGGAGGCCGAGGTGGAGGATCCGGCCCCATGAGGAACCGTCAAAACACGAATCGCGCTCGAGGCAGACCGACGCCATACAACAGGGTATGAGAATGGGCAGGAAAGGGAAAAACCTCGGGCAAACTTCGGAATGCCTGGGCAGCCAGCTTGCTAATCAACGAATAAAAGTGATTGCTATCCGCCAAATTTCTCTCGACGGAGAGCTCTTAACACGAGCGGTTGAGCATTAAAGGAAATTGTATGCTTAATGTGTCTGTCCTTTCCCGAACCAACCTTATGTTGCATTCCCCCTCCAAGAAGAAGCCCCTTTTTGAAACGACAAATATGCTAGCCGTCTTGGCGCATTAGCTGGATCGTGGAAGGTCTTGGCGTCGCCATTTTGAATCTTCTACCGCAGATTACATTTTTTCGTCCACCGCCAATACATTTGCTTTTCATCCAGTGTCTTAATGGCGGTGAGAAGAGAACGCCGAGAGAACATCCAGTATTTTATTTTTTCCCCACCATCTCCGAAGGAGCAGCGATTTGTGAGCGACCAGGATGTCCTTTGTCCGGGAGTGGCTGACCGGCTCCGTTTGAAGGCACAGTCCTTTCAAGCTGTGTAGTGGATGGACCCGAGGACTTCACCCCCACTTTGCATAGTGCCCTGATAGTCAACTATTCACCAGCCCGTGTTTGTGTGCGCCTCTTGGCGTACCAGACAAAGGCCAAATCAAAATGGCGTATTCTCAAAATGGACGCTCGGCTACATGTACCATTTTATAAGCCGTAGCTGCTAGTTTTCTGTTCCATCCACATTCATCATGGACTTTTGCCCCCCAACAATAAAAGCCAGGTCCTCTGGCTTTTAATGAACTTTTGATCGGCCAGGAATGAATTTTCATCGCGGGAGGCAAGGCGGTTGGAACAGGGGACAAAGAAGATGAGGATCATTTCTGGAGAGCCTGTGGTGGAGGAAGCAGCAGGCCGCATTTGCTGTTAGTTTGGGTGGGCCAGTTGACCAAAAAAAAAAAGCTGGTGTGGATGAATATGCTTAAAACACCAAACATCAGACTACACTAAGTAATGCATGCGTTAAAGGAAGTCCAACCCACATAGACTAGTTTTTATTTTTTACATCCTCCTTTGAGGATTGACATGCATTTAGTGACTGGGTGGACAAGGGGGATGATGGGCACCCTTTTGGGGGAGCTGAGAACCCTGGCCATGTTGGAAGTGGAGCGTCTGCTTGCCCCAACACGCAGCCTGTGGACTCTGATTGACAGAGACAAGCGGATTCCTCAAGTCAGCAGGTGCGTTCTCTTTCGTCTGTTGCAGCCCAAACAGCTTCCAGATAAATGGCAACACGACATGTTCGACAACGGCTACAGTGGATTCAATGGTGCAGCTGGCGGCGCTGGTGTGGAAACCGGAGGGAAGCTTCTTGTCTCCAATCTCGACTTTGGTGTTTCTGATGCAGATATTCAGGTGCAATTTCACATTGTCTTGTCGAAGACGAGGGCTTGTGGAGTCGTTGCTCAAGTTTGCTTTGCTCTGTAGGAACTTTTTGCCGAGTTTGGGACATTGAAAAAGGCTGCAGTCCATTATGATCGTTCAGGAAGAAGCCTAGGGACTGCTGATGTTCACTTCGAAAGAAGGGCAGATGCACTCAAGGCCATGAAACAGTACAATGGCATCCCACTGGATGGTGAGTTCAAATTTGTTTACATTCAGTGTTTTTGTTTACTAGATTGATGCACGGCCATTTTACAAGTACTGTATTGATAGTTTTGGTGTTTTTTTGTCCTTCCAGGGAGGCCCATGAACATACAACTTGTCACATCACAGATTGATACACAGAGGCGGCCGATGCAGGGGTAGGGCTTTTTATCAACTACGTCCCAAAGCATGAAATATGGTGTGATGTTAATGTTGCTTTTTTTACAAGTATGAACAGAGGCGGTGGAATGAACAGGAGCCGCGGGGGCAGTTTTGGCATGCAAAGAGGAGGCCGCATTGGAGGGCGTGGCTCAGGCGGCTTCAGAGGACGGGGACGAGGTGGTCGAGGGGGTAGCGGCAAGCAGCAGATTTCAGCCGAAGAACTCGATGCCCAGTTAGACGCTTACAATGCAAGAGTGAGTCAGGCTTTTCTTTCAGTGAATAGTAAAGTTTTTTTTTTCCTTTAAGTATAGCTGTCTAATGGTTACTGTAATTCTTTATTCTCAGATGGACACCAGCTAAGAAGTGTTGCAGTCCTCCTTGGTCATCCTTTCCTGTCCTGCCCTGCACAGAAGGATGATTGTTACAATAGTTGAAATTGTTTTACACATGGTTGTTCTGATGTGATTGGTTGTCGCTCCAGCCTCTTAACTACTCTGAAGTGTTTTTTATCATGTATTTTTCTTTTTCTGACAAAAAAAAATTGTAGGTTGAAAGTTTGAATTTTCAAGTCCATTCCTCAAAACTTGTAGTAAATGAAACTTATAAATAAACCTGCAGTGTATATTAACCAACCACTGTTCCATATTTGGATTGCTTCCTACATATGTGATCAAATATATCGTCCCATTTTGTCTTTTTTAGTAACTTTGGAACAGACAAATGAAGCCCACTTTTATTAAACAAAGGTTGCTTACACAAAGCTATTGCAGTACAAGTGAAGGTGGTATCTCACTGAGCAGTGAAAGATGTTTTTTCGTCAGGATTCATAACAAGACTGCAAAACCTTGCAAAGATGTTCACACATTCAAATGGTAAATTTCTTGGTGACAAGAAAAAACGAATGTCTTTGAAACCTTTAACAATTTAACGATAGAAAACCATTATTTGCCTTTTCTCAAACGCATTTCCCGCTCACTGAGATACCATCATTAGGAAGGCATACTGAAATGGTGCATTCAAAGACTTCTCTGGCAAAAATAGTCCGCAGCGAATTATGTGACTGGGAGAGAATGCGATACTACAGTCCTGACACTAGATGTCCCTATGCAATCAATCGCAACCGGATGTACCGTCGTGTTTTTTCCTGCCATGGCTACGTAGTACATGTAATAAATTACCCCATATCTTTTTTTTAAGGGTATATTGGGGGATCAATATTTGTCAACAAAATGCCGTCTAGACTCTTTCGTTATTTAGGGCTATATAAATACATTTGACTCGAAGGGTGTGCTGCTTGGAAAGAGGTTTTTAAGCCAAAAGGAACACTTGGTACAAGTGAAGGACCATGTGGCTGAATTCACGACGACTCAAGTTGAGGGAAGTTGTCGGAGGTGTTCATGGCCCTGTATAATAAATCTGTGGAGTTTGTTTTTTGTTCGATGACAAGTTACTCCTCATTATTCGTCGAGTAAAAACAATTATTTAAGTCAAAGTTGTAAAGATGATGGCGGGGGAAAAGTTTTTTTTTTTTTTTTTTTTTTAGGCGGGGGAAAAGTTCTTCCTTAACCTGGCACGTAACCACTTCCGCCTAAAGCTATACGCAAGATCCTCGTTGATGGTCGGATCATACGTCAAAGTGTCCGCCATCTTGCAAGAGTCACCCGTCTTGTTTGTGTGTGCAGAAGTTGTCAATACAGATTGCGTGAAATTCTCTTTCACAGTAGGACAAATGTGTTTAACTAATATAATAGGGGCTAAAGTTGTTGTATGTTTTTAGAAGAAATCATTCGAGTTTCTGCAATCATTTATTATTTTACTAACATTTCTTACTAACTTTGCACACCTCCAGCTCAGGATAAGGGGAGAACTGATGGACAGTGGCCGCCACTTCAGCGGAAGGTTTGATTTGTCAATAACAGCCAGGGCAAAACATGAGCATGTTCTCTCTCAACTGGTTTGTCCATATTTTTTCTTAGAGGTCACACTGAGGACATAGTTTTGCATTGATAACCACTACTTTGTGTGAAAATTCCTGTTGTGCAAAATTATCAACACGTATTGTACATAATGGACATCTGACATGAAGTACATTTCAGAGTCGGCTTATATACTTTTTCTTAGAGTTTACACAAATAACTGTATTTCATTCAAGTCAGGGGACTTTTGCACCTTCTTCTAAATGTTATGGAATTTATTTTCATTGTCGCTGAATTTAAAAAAAAAAATGAACCGAGTGAGTTGTGGGGCATTGCAACTTTTTTTCTTGACCGAGTAACATCACTCTGATTTTATTTTGATAGTATTTGCCGGATGTCGTTTTTGCCTGTTCGCGGTTCCTCTTTTTTTCCCCTCCCTGTGTCACTTGTCTTGTTCATCGACTTGAGCCCTTTCGCCAGCCAGCGCAAGCGCCTATTCAATCCTTCAGAGGTAAAACGGTAAGACTCAATGAAACATTCGACAAACTCTTTACTAAGTTGGTCTGTGTGATTGATAAACGGGGATTGGTCGCCTCTGAAAAAAAGTATGTGCCAACTCAAATGAGCAACCCCGAATAAAGAAGACTATTTAGTTGAGCAAAGAGCAACACCTTCCCCCGGAGGCGTTTAAAGCAACATTTGATTTATCGTTATGGACTGTAATTTTGTTTTTCATTCTCTATCCGCTCCAATGTTTGCAAAATCTTCCACTCGTGGTCTGTGGCGTGGCTTGAAAAAAACTTTTGCATTGCATTTCCGGGTGTAAAACCTTTTTAACCTGCGGTAGTACGATACCGCTTACTGGATGTCGATTGTTCATCTTAATATAAGGTGTATTTAATGTTACGAGTGGTTATCAGAGTTAGTCCACAAAATCTTTAAAAGCTGACCACCGATGTGGCCTTACTGGAAGATTCCATCCAACTTCCTGGATCTCAACTCACACCCCCGCCCCGCGCTCCCTGTCCGAATGGATGAATGGCTCACACCTAACGGCAAAATTTGAATCGTTTTGGGCTCTTTGAAATCTCCCGTAGGCGAGTGTGTAAACATCACACCTGCTTGGATCGAATGTGCTCCAAGTGATTGTGGCTGATAGGTGATTATTCCAAATCCCCGCTTCTGTTTCTACCTTGCTTCAGCGATTAAGTGTTTCCATCACGTCACACTGATATTTTTAATTTCAAACACACCCTTTATGCAACATGCCTGGGCCGTATTTCTGCCTTGTTGCTTCATAAACGATGGAACTTCTCAATTATTCCCAACTGTCCCAAAAATATCAACGTTGGTTCTTATGACTGAAGGGGACTCCAAACTTTCAAATTTAAAGCACATTTTTCCCTGGGGAATGATGGGATTTGAATAATTCTGCTTCTGCCATCTAGTGGAAAAGCATTTAATTGTTTTACCGGTCACATTTTTTCAGCAATACATTTAAAATATATATTTTTGGGTTCAACCAAGTGAAGTTGGATAAATGAACTTAAGAGACAGATTGATTAACCATTCAATTGATTTTCAAGCGTTTTGCCGATGATGTGAAATTGAATGTTGATCTCGTTATGAAGGAATTACTGTAATTGCCGTGCTCGGTTGCAACCAGCAGAGGCGCTGTTGATTAAATCTCAAGCATTTATATGGACAAAAAAAGAAATACCTGTGTTGGAAAACACTCGCGAGTGGGGACGGATTGGTGGTCTCGCTGTGGGTGGTGAGAGAATTCGTCTGTGACCTTTCAGCTGGGCACCTTGCTATCCTATTCTGTCACAACTTCCTGCCACCATCTGCAGCGATTTCTCAGCGGATGTAAAGTTAAAGCGTCTCTTAGTTCTGGTCCTTCCTATGCTAGTCATCCGTTGTTTCGTTACGTCTGCGAGTGGCGTATGTCTGATGTGTGTTTTTGCGTTGATGATGGGATTCGGACTCGCGTGCCGATGACGATGATGGCCCATGATGGCCCATCTCACTTGAGAAAATGCACGAAGATGAACTATTTGATAACTTTGCATGAGCCACTTCAAATTTGGTCGTGCAGCTACCGACACCATTTCCTTGTTCCCTGTTGACTGCTGCACAACCTTTTTCTTTTTTTGTCATTGACTGGACTTCCGCTGCATTGCATCAGTTCCGCAGGAGCTCTTGCTGCAGCACTTCCTCATTACTTAACATGTGTGCCAGCGCTGAGCTCAGTTGCAACTGTTTTTGTCCAGATGTAACCACATGATCCGGTCTTCGTCTGCGTTATCCAAAAACATTCCATACAATCATTCAAAGTTGTGTTCTGTGCACTGGTGGCAAGTTCAAGATTCTAAATTGTGCCTCGACTAAAGAGGATATGACTCATCGAGCTCTCACCAGGTTTGTGTAGCAAAAAAACCCAATAGGACAGTGACGTGGTATTGCAGTGCAGTTTGCATGCTTGCACATGTAACGATGCTTTCTCGGGCTGAAAACAATCCAAGGAATTCAAATCCCCACCACGGTGCCGTGCAATGCAAATTTCAAATTGCAAAGGCTTTGATTTGTTCACGCGGTTCGGCTTTAAATGTGAGATTTATTTATTTCGTGGTCTCGATAAGAGAGTCAATCCAAAGATATTGGCGGTCGTGCTAATGTCGATATAAGACAAGAAAACGGCAAGCGTTTTGTACCTAAGGATGAAAACGGCAACAGATGTCTGAAAGGGGGCAGCTTCCGAGGTGACGCGATGCTAAATGTCGCCTCAACAGCTATTATTATCGCTTTGACCCGAGCAGAAACGTGTCCCTCTAAACGGTGGGTTTATTGTGTGTTTATTGTGTGGGTTTATCTAGGCTGCTAGGCTGGCGAGGTAGATAATGCTCGGCTGTCCATAATTGCACACATCTGCTCCTCGTTTTTTTTTTTCTCTCTTTCTTTTATTAGAGATCTTCCGAAACTTTGCACAAGTTGTCCAACCTGTCAAATGAAATGCACCAAAACGCCAATCAAACAAAGCACGTGAGCGGAAGCAAAATCAAGCTTGGCCTTTCAGTCAGAGACATTACTAAGAAGTGGACGTCATTTCAAAATGGGAATGACGCAAATAAAAACTAGTCAGGCAGGCTACCGAGAGGCCGACGGCAACGTGGAAGAAGCTGCGGGAATTTATGGCGCGTACAGGCTGCTAAGTACTTTTGGGGAAATGTGTAGTGGTCTGAGCTGAACGTTTTTGCGGTCATCCCAAAAGGTATGTTTGGCACAAGCGCAGTGCTGATAATTCACCCAAAAAGAACAACATGGCAACATTGAAGCGCGTAGGCGTCTTTCCTTCAGCTGTAACTGGGGCCTGAGGCAAGTGGGAGGGAATTCTCGATGGTTTCAAATGCCAATGAGTGTTTGCGCACAACCTTTAAACTTCTGCTAGAAAGCAGAAAAAAATGTCAGCAAAAGCATACTAGAACATCAGAACTTTACCCGTTCAAGGAGAGAACGCCGTTCTGCGGCACTGGATATCAGACTTTGATACTCGTTGACTTTCTTGTTGTGTCAACTGATTGGTCAGAGGGGGCCGTGCGTTTTGCTTCCTCTTTGCCGCCACTTCTTGCATCTTGGGAGCACACGGGTTTACTTTGGAAGAATTTACAATGAGAAGACAACCTCCCCCAAAAAATCCTTACGGGTCGCTCGACAAATGAGGGACAGATCAGTTATCTCTGACACTAATAATTGCCATCAAGAGTATCCTCTTTAGCCAGCGACTTTCCCAGTCACGTCGCGCAAAGCGTCGCCGGGCGTAATCCCATTTGCTGTAATCTCACTCTACACACTGGTGTTGCAAATTAAACCTCTCGAAGCGTCAGGTTATCATCTATCGGGAGGGTGTCCGTTCGCCGCGGGTCGACGACGCGATCCAGGCTTTGCTTGGAAGAGCTCGTGACCTCTGAATTGTTTCAGACGACGAAACACTTGAGCGCCGCCTGCGGCCGCTTAGACGTCCTCGTGTTGTCTGGCCATTGAGTCAATCTGGAAGAATCACAATGGCTGCCGTGATGATATCAATCGAGCTCATCTGTTTGATTTCTGCACGGCCCTTAATTTGTTGACTTCTTATTTCGGATGACCGTATTTTTCGCACGATGAGGCGCTTCGGAGTATAATGCCCGCCTTCAACGAAGGGCCTATTTTAAAATGGTTTTCATATATGAGGTGCACCGCATTATAAGGCGCATCGAATGAATAGAAGCTATAATATGGGCTGTGGTTGCGTGATGCATCCACTAGATGGAGCTACGATAAAGGGAATACAATACAATGCAATGCAGCTTTCTTTATCGAGTGCTTTCACAACCGCTGCAGCTGTAACAAAGCGCTTTACGGAACATTTAAAATACGACGTCCAAGAAATCAGAATATTGATCCATATATAAGGCGCATCGGATTATAAGGCCCGTTGTCGGCTTTTGAGAAAACGGAATACTTTTAGGTGCGCCTTATTGTGCGGGAAATACGGTCATATCAGGCCACAAGGTTAATTTAATGTAATGGTGTGTTTCTCTTCCGGTCAGCCGATGATTTGGGAAATTGACTTCGCGGTAAACAGGAAAATGTGCCAATATGACCCACTTCAGAGAAAACAATCCGTTTTGTTTTTTTCCAAATAGCATACATGCCTCACGATGTTATTATCTTGCTTTTTAATCTTTTCTTCCCCGGGCCGAGATAAGAAGTGGACTTGGCACCTCGAAGCAAGCAGCCACAAGCACGCTTTTGTCTATTTTACTGACAGGGGTGAAAGGGCTTCGTGAAATCCGTTGAAATATTATTCTAGGCGCCGCCGAACCAATTTCCCCGAGAAGCGATTTGAAATTGGAGTCGTATGATAAATACTCTCAAAAGCGGCTGCAGGAGGGAGGCAGAAAAGATTTGAAGCAGCCATTATTCCTAAACGTCACTTAGGGAAACGTGTTGGAGTCACAGTTGACCGTCCATAGGCGCAATTTTTTTCAGACCGCGTTTTGTGAGTTGCTGTTTGAAAATTCAGTCTTATTTTTCAGCTTTTTATTCACGGAGCTAGCCACTGGTCCCGTCACTTTTCAAGCTTGGGGGAGAAAAAGGGCAACAAAAAAAAAAAACCCGAATCCTGTGGGATGTTAGCTATTGTGTGATTTGTCGCGCATTGATGTAATTGTTACTGTAGTCTCGCACCCGAGCAGAGGAAGTGAGAAAAAAACCACCCGACGGTTGCTCCTTGCTGTATAATACGGCGGCGGCACGGTGTTTTCCGGCCTGATTTTCCTGTCTCTTTTGTCTCGCTCTACTTCAACAACAAACAGTCAAGCAGCCACTGCGCACTCTGTATTGGCAGAAAAGGAGGGCTTTTTCTTTTAAAAAAAAAGGGTATTTATTTTGTAAAATGGAAGTGCAGAGGGGGCCCCCGCTAGGACGCACTGGTCCTACTTGGCCAATACCCGACTGTGCATGGCAGACGTTGAGCAAGAGTCTCTGCAGACTTTCCGTTTGCTACGGTGGAATTTACGACTGTCACCTCAGTGTAAAAAAAAAAAAAAAAATGTGTGTAGTTTTGGCTGAGATGACGTTTTTCTTTGACTTTGAGCCATATGTCAGCTCACCGACGGTGATTTATGAAGCGCCTTCAGAAATGGGTGGTTGGGGGGGGGGGAAGCTGGGTCCTGGAAAATGGCTTCTTCCGTATCAGTTGAAGCAAAATGTTTCCACATCTCACTCTGTGCCTCTTTTGCCATTTCTTCCTCCCAATGAATGGCTACAAGCCAACGCGCTACTGTTTGTTTGTTTCTTCACCCCCAGAAAATTAATCAAGTGCGGCCCCCAGTTCCCCATTGGCGATACAGGGGACACTAGTTTTGAGAACCGGTGTTCCAGCTGTCTCCATAACACGCCTTGCGGTGCTCGAACCTTCTAAAAGTAAATAGCTAAAATGAAAGGAAATGTTTGACCGCAATTCCCATCCGCGGTCGGTCTTTATTTATCACATCATTCTTTTGTTGACCCGCCCTAACCTGCTGCCTTTTCCTGCCACTCGTTCCCCGGGCAGCACACCATGGCCGAGTCGGAACCCACAGCCGAACAGCTGGCCGCGCTCGCGGCGGCCAACGAGGAGACGGATGCCGTGGTCAACTACAAACCTCCGGCGCCGAAGAGCTTACAGGAGATCAAGGATCTGGACAAAGACGACGAGAGTCTGCGCAAGTACAAGGAAGCCTTACTGGGCTGCACCTCTGTGAGTGCAGGTGAGAAATTTCTGCCCGCGCACGCAACCGGCCCGTCCGAAACCCCTGCGTTGTGCAATTTCAACTTTGAAATGAAACCGCGCTGGCAAAAGTGGAATTTGTCAGCACAATGGTTCAAACTATTTGCTTTACCAGCGGTGGTGAGAACTATTTTTGTTGCAGTTGAGCTGGCAGCACAAACAAATCTGAGCAATAAATTGAAATATTGTGGAAGATGGCATTCAATTAGATTTTTTTTTTTCTAATACTAAATTTGTGCCTGGTTGTCTTGTTTTAGATCCCAACGCGCCAAACATCCAGGTGACGCGAATGACTCTGGTATGCGACTCTGCGCCAAGCTCTTTGGTGCTTGACCTGCAGGGTGAGTGTGTGCATGTGGACCAACCACTAGAGGGCGTCTGAGAACTTTTTTTTTTTTTTCCCCCCCTATTGTACAAGGCTCTGGCCTTACTAAATGAAGTTCCTCCCCTCATTTCAACATAGTTCCTTCACCACACGGTGCAGAGAGAATAGGTAAATTCTTTGGCCCAAAAAAAAAAAAAACAACAACAACAACAATGCAAGTTTCCCTTCTCTTGTCTGCCAGGAGATCTGGAGGGCTTCAGGAAGAATCCTTATGTGTTGAAAGAGGGCGTGGAGTACAAAATCAAGGTCAATTTCAAGGTGAGAGCGCGGCGCCGTCAGACGCCCGGCTGCCCCGTCATATGTTCGCCATTCTGAGATGTGACGTCATTGCAGGTTAACAAAGAGATCGTGTCGGGCTTGAAGTACATTCAGCAGTCATTCAGGAGAGGAGTAAAGAGTAAGCCTCCCCCCTCCCCCCCGTAATTGGACAAACGGTCTCGTCGTGAGGTCTGAATGTGTTGACCTCTCTTGGTGTGCAGTTGACAAGACCGAATACATGGTGGGCAGCTACGGGCCCAGACCCGACCAGGAGTACGAGTTCCTCACCACCTTGGAGGAGGCGCCCAAAGGCGTGCTGGCCCGCGGCACGTACCTCGTCAAGTCCAAGTTCACCGACGACGACAAACACGACCATCTGTCCTGGGAATGGAGCCTCACCATCAAGAAGGACTGGAAAGACTGACTCCCCCCAACCTCTCCCCTCGGCCACCTGCCACGTCGTCATCCTCCGCTTTCTTTCCTCTCTTGCTGTCATTCCATTCTTTCCGATTCATGGCCTCTCCGTCCGTCGACACCCTGGCGCTTGCTTCCCGCTTGAATTCGGCTTTCCGTGAAATATGGAAATGGAGGTGAAGACAAGCACAATAAAACTGTGTGATGTTTTCTTTAGGAATCAGCAGTCCCATTTTTGTATTTTTTTTGGTAGGATTTTCTTATTCTGCTCTTCATCCTGCTGTCATTTTTTTTTAAATGATCACCGTGCCTGCCTTGAGAACCACAATATTGCTGTACTGTATGTGTCGATTGAGTGTGTGGGGCTACTGTACTTTGCATCATTGCTGGACGCCACCCTACTAAAAAGCCTTTTGGGCAGATTTGTTATCTTGACAAATTATTTGGAATTTAGGTCACAAGTAATCAGCGACAAGACGTCTCGTCCTGCTCATGATGCCGTCTTTTGTTTTTTTTTTTCCCCCCCACCCCCTCCGCAAATTGTGAGTTGCCAGTGGCCTTCTAACATGAACCCTCAGGACAAGGAGATCAAACCTAGCAGAGCTATTTGCCTTCAGGCTTGAATTCCACAGCGATATAATTAGAATCTTTTTTTTGTTTTTTTACACTTTAGCTTGCTTGTTTTCTCATTCATGCTTGTCTACAGGAGGCCAACACGCTTCCTGCTCCTCTCATTGATTGTGAGCATCCATGACTGTGCCTCCAGTTTGCAAAAGGTTGACACGCTCCCCAGTGGTGTCATCAGCACAGCATTTGTGTCTACCATCAAGCATCTGTGGCATGCAGCAGTCCCGTACGCACTTGTTGCATTTTTCTTACTGTGGTCAAGGCTGCAAGCTTCTTTCAGAGCTTTCTGGTCTTTGGGCGGGGTCTGCATCAGTGTTTGCTATGTATGCAGTCTACAGAGCTCCGCAGATGACATTAAAATGTTTGAATTCAAACGTGTCCCCTTTTTTTTTTCTCCCCATGACAGAAAACAAAAAACATGGTCAATGCTTTTGTTTTTAATGACCAGAAAATTGACAGCATGTTATAAATGGAACAACAGTTGTTCACCTTGCAACGCGTGCGAGGGAGACGAAGGCAGTACACTCTGGCGGTTAGTGTTACGAAACATTTCGGGGAGAAGCCAGACCAACTCACGAAAATAAATTCACCTATTCAAGTCACTTGCCGCTTTTTCTGCCCTTGGTGGCGCTCACGTCGCTCTTGGTCTTCTGCAAGCGGGAGAAGATCTCCTTGAAGAGCGCTTTGTACTCGGGCGTGTTCTGACTCAGACGTTTGTCAACTTGCTCCACCTGCCTGCTGATGCCCTCCAAGGCCTCCGGCGTGGACGGGGCGCGGGGGCGGGTGGGCGAGGAGCCCGCCGCCGCGCCCGAGGTGGCCAGGCTGTACTCCTTCAAAGACGGGTCCCTGGAGACGGGGCGTGACGTTTGGACCTCGGCGTGGCAAAGGCTCTCCTCGGCGCGCCGGCACTTTCCCAGGAGCTCCTCGTACTTCTCGAGCAGGGCGTGGTACTGCTCGTCCACCTCGCTCAGGATGGACATGCCTCGTTTGCGCCCCGCCTGGCGCCTACCCGGGGGATCGCGCACCGTCACGACGTTCAGGGCCGTGTCGCTGCAGCTTTTCCTGACGGGGCCCCCCGGCTCGCCGGTGCCGACTTCGCCTCCCGCGTCCACGACGGTCGTTTCATCCGGCGTGTCCGTCTCGGGGCCGTTGCCGAGCAACGTCTCGATGCCGTCCTCCATCAGACACGCCCTGGATTTCCTCAGCTGCTGCATCTCTTGGAGCTCCGCCTCGAGTTCGCGTACTCGCAGCTGGGAGCCCTCGGCTCCGAGCAGACGTTGCTCCAGGCGGTCGAACTCGTGCAGCACGGCGGCGCACTCCCGCTCGGCGCCTTCCCTCTTGGAGCGCTCGGCGGCCATGGCTGAACGCAGGGACGTCACGATGTCCCTCAGGCGCTCGTTCTCCTCCTCGGCCGGCTGCCTCTCGGCGAGGTCCACGCTGCCGGGGTTGGCCAACAGGAAACCGTCCTCGTAACTTCAAAAAAAAAAAAAAAAAAGTATTGACAGGAGAGCAATACCCCGATACATGGAATTTTCACAGGTGGGGTGTGAGTAATATTTACTCCTATTTGTACTTTGTTAAAAAACAAAAACGAGAAGACGATTGAAAACAGGCAGTATTTCAAACCTTGCCGAGTTTTCGCAGAGCATTGTGAATGTGAAATCCTCTTTAATCCTGCTTTATATGCCAACAGAGAGCAACAGCTGTCGGTTCATTTTTTAATGTACATTTTTGGGCGGAATTGTTGAAGTATATTGCGAGAGGACAAGTTCAGGAAAAAAAAAACTTTTGCTCTCTCTCTCGCATGTTTTGCTAACTGTGAAAAAACAAAACAAAACTGCAGTAACCGGCACAATTTTGTGTGTTCAATGTGATAGTCAAGAACCCACCACACCTGAGGAAAAACAATCAATCAGTGGCTACTTTTGAAAAAGTTCTTGTGTTGAGTCTCAATAGATTGTGCAGGTAGAGCAAGTATTCGCACTGACGGATGGATTTCTGAATGAAAATCTCACAAAATACGCAGGGCGCGTGGTTAACGCAACCTTGGTGAAGTGCAGAGTTCTTTGAGGCAAGGAAACGAGTGGACCGTCTTGCGACGCTCCGTCTTCTGCCGGACGACCCTCAGCTCTTCCAAAGTGCGCAGCTCCTCCACCCGACCCGTCAGACTGTCCACCTGACCCTGCAAGGTCTCCATGGTGCCCGTCAACCTGCACGTACACGCAAACAAGCACGTGCGCAGAACAAAGAGAGCTCGTTATGTCATCAATCCGGCAGTTTTTACTTCTCAGCATACCGTGCTCGCAGCTTTACAAGGATTTATTGTTACCCACTCGAGTAGAAGAATTAGAAAGGACAAAGGCTCCCTCTGAACTATTTCCAAGCTTGATTCGTCGCCTTGTACACAAGATTTCTCAGGAAGGTTCGGGTGGCTTATCGGTAAGACACGGTGCAAATTAACGAACGTGATATTTTCCAAAGGCCGCGGCGGTGGAAGGTGCTCACCTGTCTATTTTCTGCTGCGAGGCCTTGCTCTCCAGCACCAGCTTCTCATTGGTGATCTCTAACTCTCTGGCGGTCACGTCCAGCTGCTCATATACTTTGGCGTGCTGCTCATTCATCTCTCGGAGCATGTCGAGCTGCTTGGACAGATGCTGCGCAAAAAAAAAAAAAAAAAAAAAGTGAACATGTGAACATGAACTAAAATGATGGTATGCTTAACTTTGTGTGTTGCACAAGCCCATCACAAATCAGAGGATTCAGGTAGGCAAATGCACGCTAAGTTACGCGTCGATTAGCTAGCCAGGCAGTGCTTCATGGCAAGCTAGCAACTCGCGTACCTCGATCTCGTGCACTTGCTCTTCATTGTTGATGTACATCTGCTGAAGGGAATCCTCCAGCTCCTTGTTCCGCTCCAACAGGGTTTTGCCGAGTTCCGCTGCCAAGTGTAAGTCTGACGGGACGTGAGGAAGTGGGACAAAGGTAAACGGCGGGGAAACGACAGATCCAGGAGAACGCATTGACAAGCAGATAAAATACACAAAGCTGTGGAGTGCCAAATGAGGCTTTCTGCCGTCGTTTATACAGTTGTGTCCCTTGCAGAATCTGGGGTGGCAGGTGGAGAGGTGGGGGGCTACGACAGTGGACACGGATGCGAGGTCACTCTGGACTCCGGACGAGCGCAAATCATATTCGGCTGGAAATATGATGCACACGTTATCAGTAACAGCTGAGGGCCCGAGTGGCTGAAGCGCTAATGAGCTTGTGAGAGATATGGCGCATCCACTCGTCACTTGTATTTCTCGCGGCTACCACGCGCCCTGTTATGTCATTTCACACTGCACTGAAAATACGAGGCAAGCAAGACTTTGCCATCGCTCTGATGTGCTTCTCGTTTTCGACACTAAAATGACACACAGCTCCACTTTGACGAGGGACAACATTTTCTTGTTTTTCAGTTCAGATTTCTGTTACGATGATACACACTTGATATTTTAATGTGATGACCTATCCTTGAGTTAGGTATTTTTAGACGAAAAAAATCTTGTCTAAAAACGCCTTACTATACATGGTCCTTTTGCCAAAAGAAAAACGACCATGTATAGTAAGGCGTTTTTAGCTGAAAAAAACGACCATGTATAGTAAGGCATTTTTAGCAGAAAAAAAACGACCATGTATAGTAAGGCGATTTTAGCACAAAAAAAACGACCATGTATAGCAAGGCGTTTTTAGCCGAAAAAAACGACCATGTATAGTAAGGCATTTTTAGCAGAAATTTTTAGCCGGAAAAAACGACCATGTATAGCAAGGCGATTTTAGCCGAAAAAAACGACCATGTATAGTAAGGCATTTTTAGCAGAAATTTTTAGCCGGAAAAAACGACCATGTATAGCAAGGCGTTTTTAGCCGAAAAAAACGACCATGTATAGCAAGGCGATTTTAGCCGAAAAAAACGACCATGTATAGTAAGGCATTTTTAGCAGAAATTTTTAGCCGGAAAAAACGACCATGTATAGTAAGGCATTTTTAGCAGAAATTTTTAGCCGGAAAAAACGAATATGTATAGGAAGGCGTTTTTAGCTGAAAAAAACGACCATCTATAGCAAGGCGTTTTTAGCCGAAAAAAACGACCATGTATAGTAAGGCGTTTTTAACAGAAATTTTTAGCACAAAAAAACGACCATGTATAGCAAGGCGTTTTTAGCCGAAAAAAACGACCATGTATAGTAAGGCGTTTTTAGCCGAAAAAAACGACCATGTATAGTAAGGCGTTTTTAGCCGAAAAAAACGACCATGTATAGTAAGGCGTTTTTAGCCGAAAAAAACGACCATGTATAGTAAGGCGTTTTTAACCGAAATTTTTAGCACAAAAAAAACGACCATGTATAGCAAGGCGTTTTTAGCCGAAAAAAAGGACCATGTATAGTAAGGCGTTTTTAGGAGAAATTTTTAGCCGGAAAAAACGACCATGTATAGCAAGGCGTTTTTAGCCGAAAAAAACGACCATGTATAGCAAGGCGTTTTTAGCCGAAAAAAACGACCATGTATAGTAAGGCGTTTTTAACCGAAATTTTTAGCCCAAAAAAACGACCATGTATAGCAAGGCGTTTTTAGCCGAAAAAAACGACCATGTATAGTAAGG
>CAAKHF010024476.1:8468-28828 GCA_901007745.1 Hippocampus kuda | reverse complement strand
ATGACATTTTGGGTGAATAAATCAGTACAAAGCAAATTGAAAAACTTTGCGTGTGTGTGTGTGTGTGTGTGTGTGTGTGTGTGTATATATATGTGTGTGTATATATATGTATGTATATATATATATATATATATATATATATATATATATATATATATATATATATATATATATATATATATATATATATATATATATATATATATATATATATATATATATATATATATATACACACACACACACACACACACACACACACACACACACACTTTTTTTTTAAGTGTACAGCTGTCAGGGACTTTGTGGAGTCTCAGATAGTTGCCTGGCAACAGGTCCTGGACAGCTGGGCACAGAAATGCAGAAAAATCACAAAGGGTTTTTACACTGCATTTTTTTACATGCAAAAAAAAAAAGGGCATGCTAATTTATGCTTATTGAGCGTAACATTTGCTCGCAATGTTTAGAAAATGTGCATCCCTCAAGGTTAAGATAAAATTGTAGCCATGGAGGGGTTGCTTGACTTGCTGAGTTCAGCTTGACTGATATGACAATTGAAGGAATTGAGATCATATTTAGTGGTAGCTGATCACCACTTATAGTCAGTGGTGTAATTATCCAAATGACTTCACCTAGAAAAATAACAAAACAAATACATCCAAGTACCTTTTGCACTGGTACCCCCAATGTTTTTATTTTGGTGCACCAGCATACAAGTTAGGTGCACCCAAATTTTCCACTGCATCACATTCAACAATGAGGTATTATAGGTTCACTATTTTTTTTTTTTTAATATCACATTGCTGCCTGTCTTTTTAGGCAATATTGACTGGTATATGATGAACTACAATCTGGTCATCATAAAGTTATTTATTTGAATCACAAGTCCACAAGACTGCTAACTTACTCAAGTTTGCTTGAAGTGAGCTGTGCCAGGGTGTTGCTTCGAACATTTGAACATATCAGGCCGTAACTTACCATTCAAGGCGTTTTCAGTTGTTCTTATCATCTTATCATATGCAGCTTTTTACACTTTATATTTGATGGGCGTAGGTCACTTACCAAGGCCGGTCCCAATAACACATTTTTCGAACAACCCATTTCATCATTGTTTTTCTACACTGTGGATACCGTGATAAACCATCGGAAATTGAGTTTTTTTTTTTTTTTTTTAAAGAGCAAATAACTTTCTTCTCAGGAACATTGAACATTGGCATTGAAATGCAGAACAATAAATAAAATGTCTTGGATAAATTAAATAAATAGACGTACAAACAGACTCACGCAAATTGCACGTAAGCAAATATTAAACATTTGGTACAGAGGTTTTGTGAGTCACTAACACCTTCTCCAACCGCTCAAAAGGCTGGTCGCACCGGTGCAACCAGTAGCACATGAGCACAAACTATGAAAGCTTATCTTTATATCGTAGATCAATGTTGCATTGACTATTATTTTATGGCCACCTGAAGTGAGTGAGTGTGGTTTTTCTAAGGCCCTTACCTTCAACAACCAGGTCAAAAAAAACCTTCTTGCTAAGTGCTCCCATCTTCACGTCACTCTCATAGCGGCCAGAATCGGAGTACTTGAGCTCGGTAAACTTGGGCTCTTTGTCCAGCTTGACATTGTCCTGATGAGAACGTAACAATATTTTTCATTTCAAGAACAAATTCATTCTTTGAGGCAGACACTTTCAGCAGTGGAAGTCGTTGAGTGTTTTTTTTTTTTTTACCTTGGTCCAAGAGACCTTTGATTGTCCTGAAGAGTCGATCTGGAAAGATAGCTCCAAGGCGTCCCCAGCTGCCTTGACGACGCTCCCGGTGGGACTTAATTTGATGTCTAGGTCTAAGAGAGAAAAAAGAGGTGAGAGGATGGCGAAACAACGGCTCCCAGCTCTGACAAGCTCAGAGATATTTCTATTATTGTTACACTCCTCTTGCTGCGCCGCAGCTTTTTAGCAGAGGATGACACAACAAAGTGAGGAGAGCAAGAAATCTGAAAGCTACGGGGCAAACACGCTTCAGTCTCGACAGCAAGTCCGGAGGCTTCAAAAGAGGAGAAAAATGACATCTCTGATGGGATAATCTTTCAGAGAAAGGCAGCGTGGTGTCTTACAATTGACTGTGACGTCCTTGGAAGCCATCATGGCGGGGTTGTCAATTAGGGAGCATTGATATTCACCGGTGTCGTCACGCGAGACATGAGTGAGTGTGTATGTATCCATATTTTTCACAGGAATGACATCGCCCTGCAAAGACACACAATAGCTGCTGATTAGCTCGGGATGTTCTGCTGATTGACGACACAATAAGAGACGACAGACTCATCAGTGTACCTTCACGTGGAAGTTGAAGCTGGTCGGGGCCGGGTTGCCGTCTGCCATGCACTTCAGGGTCACGTTGTCACCTTCCACCAGAGGTTCTGGGGCAATCACCTGCAGGACGATGTTCTCCGTGGAGTCTGGAGGGAGCAAAGGGGCAGAAACTCCAAGCGCTCAAATGGGAGAACTGGTCTACAGTTTAGAAATGCACGGCATGGTATGGAGTGGTGATATTGTGGTAACTTCATTGAAAGTCTCTGTAAAGTGAAAAAAAAAATCTTCTAAATTTAACACAGCACAGAGAAGACTGTGTTAGCCTCCCCACATGAAACTGCACCTGCTTATTTGGAGGCTACACCGGGCAAGGTGGCTCAATACTTCATGCGGCTTCTCCATTAACCCCATTTTGCACTAAAGACCAAAAGTCTGGAGGGTTTTTTTTCTTCCAGACAGCATGCACAACGGAGTTGGGATGTAAAAAAAGGAAAGGAAAAAAAATCTCATTGTCAAGGGAGGTAAACACACGTCAAAATGATTATTTCATAGTCCGCGATGATGAAACTCAAAGAAACAATAGCAATGTTGCATCCAAATGCAGAGAAAGCGTTCGGCTCACATGTGATGGTGAAAGTGAGCGCAGACGATGCCAGCTCCTTCCCCACGTTGTGCTGAACGCTGCATGAGAACCGGGCGTCGGTGTCCTCCTTCGTAGCCGAGTACTCCAGTGTGGAAGAGGTGCTCGACAGGCCGCTCACCGGGTCCACCTGCACCGAGGCTCGGATGGAAACGCCTGCGCCGAAAAACAAACAACAAGCTGGAGCTCGCCAGACACAAACACAAATTCACGGCAACTTTAGCCCCATGCAAAAATGTCTGTTGACTCGTACTCTTTCAACGTACACTACAAATAGAGTTCACTAGGAATTCCGGACTAGGACGAACAGACTTTAGAGTGGTCACTGTTCCATGTAGCATTGAATCATCAGTCTATTTTATTTTATTTTTTTATTCATTTATTTCATTAGGACAGTGCACTTTAATCAACACAACGGTGTAAATGTGCCAGACTGAGCATTAATGCTAGTTTTCAGCCGTAGTCCCAAGGTAGGTTTCTTAACATAAACAGGACAGTTAGCATAACAAAATAATATAACACAGCACAAGTCAAGTCAATGATATAAAGTACCCTAAAAAAAACAACGATTTATGTATTTAATACTGGATGCCATTTATTGTCTGCTCCGCCAATTGAAGTTTCTCCCTGGGGAGTTAATGAGCTCATGATGAATCATTTTTTGCACAAATCGCTGTATTTAATACTGAATACAATTTAACAGGATAATGAGAGCAGCAAAGTACAGTAGCAGACCACTGCAGCAATGTGGTGATTGAGCAGTATAAATACTGCATGTCTTGGCTAAGCTAACGTCAACACGCGTGTTTATTTGAGTAATTTCTCACTGGGTTTCCTTCACTATTACAATGACAGAGCAAAGATGAAAATATTGAACAATTAGTGAACAGAAATGGTTGCTATCACCCATATGGTGTCTGCTTGGCAACCTTTGAACAGGTAACAAAACTCTACAGAGAGTAAAAAGGGGGACACGGTATTAAGAAATTGGTATAGGGATCCACATAGTTGGTTTTTATGCAGCTAATGTGGGAGGAATTCTCAATCACAGCCCCGGTTTGCAATAGCCCTGCAACTTAACACGTGACTATGAGACTTGAAATCCATGGTGATGATGTATAAAGGCAAAGGCAATTCAAACTAAAGACAAATACTCACATGTGTTTTCATGACATTTATAATGAGCACATCCTACTACGATGATGAGTTTTGTAACACAATAACACACCTTTCCCGCCATCCACCAGGGGTTTGTTGTTCTTGAGCCATGTGATGTTGGCTGCCGGATTGGCATCCTTTGCGATGCATGTGGCCAGCTGCGGGACAGAAAGACAAAAATCCCTCAAATACACTTCCAAAGTCATTGTTTACACTGAGTAGCAGTCAAATCCCCCCGCCCCCCCCCCCCCCACTTTCTGATGACCTGAGGATATTCTAGGCAACAGACCATGAAATGCCCAAAGACTCCTTTCCGGTACTTTGGGTATTCTAATTGCAGCAGCGACGAATGTGCTTGTTACTAATTCATGAGCGCCGCTTCAAAATGACTCTTTATTGTAGTAAAATGGTTGCTGCCACGCCTCACGAGCGGGGGTTCCCTTGATGTTTGTTTGTTTTTTTTTTTTAATGTCGATATAGGTAATGTTTGTCACACACAGGTAATAAAAAAAAAAAATCATACCTTTGTAAGTTTGCCGATGGCCAGCTCTTGTGCCTTGTCAGAAACCTCCACCCCTGCAGGCGCCTCTGCAATACACACAATTATGAATATATTAATAATCCAAATGCGATCATAAAGTGCAGCAGGAAACAGGCAGAGGTTACAAATTTTTTCTCTAAATTTCCAGTATATTTCAATGTGAATTTAAAATGGGTGAAATTTTGGATATATTCCACATTGGAAACTTCCCACGGGAATTAAGGGTCATTGAATGGAAGGGGGTCACATTTGTGTTTTAATATAAACATTTTGTTTTGTCATTGTTTTAAGTGTGAGATAATCCAAAACTTTGTACATTCGCTCTCTTTTACACATTCACCACTCCTCTTGGTTCGCTGCCATCGCACCGACTTCTTTCTTCCACTGAGTGGTGCGCGAATCTGCAGTAACTTTAATCATCTGGAAAAATGGTCACCAATAGGAGGTGAATTTTTGGCTTCGACTTTTGCACTGTAATCAAATCATTCCAGCTAATGGCTTATCCATCTCAGCCCTAATTTAAGTTCCCCATCAAGAACTGAGCTTCATTTTTCTAAATTAATTCCCATGGAAAGTTTCCAATTTGGAATTTCGCAACCCCACACTCCACTCACTATAGACGACCACGTTGACTGGGTACTCGTCAATGTCTAAGCCGACCACCACCATGCAGGTGAAAGTGCGCTGGTCGCTCAGCTTGAGGGCAGAAAGCAGCAGACTGGAATTGGCGGCCATGTTGATGCGACCCTTGTATTCATCAGTGGTGCTAATGGAGACGCTTTCAGTTTTCTTTCTGACCAGCAGGTCTCCTGAGAGTCCATCCCCTTTGTCCTAAAAAAGGATTTGTTGCAGAAGACACACGAGGAATGAACCCATGAACACACACACACACACACACACATACACACGCAGACACGCACACACACACAGACACACACACGCACAGTGAGGAACAGATGCACGCTCCGGTGTGCAGCAAATGCACTCAGACCGGGTGTGGCTCAGACATGATAAATGGGTGTCAAACGCTCGGTGTCAGACAGACTTCTGCATTTTGAATCCATTGACCTCTGCGTTGACTTACATATTTCCACTTTGTGATCAGCGCGTCTTCGGCTTTCACGGCTCCTTTGTTGCACGGAATCTCCAGTGTTTGGTCGTACATGCCCATCACCGTCTCCAGGCCGCTCACTGTGAAGACACACAAGCAAAGGGAATGTTATTCCACTTATAAACGAATAATTGAAAAGCACATCATTATGATCATGATGCCTAATTAGTGATGAGAATTTAAGTACGTGCATGTATAAACCTATCCATCTATCTTTCCCCATGACCACCAATTTCTCTCCATATTTTAAGAATTAATACCACTTCACTTAATGTGTGCATCAAAGGAATAATTTAAAAGAAGTCCTTCAGACAAAGAAACAAACAAAAATAACCCTCTTGGCCTAAGTTTCAATCTCAACATTGCCATGGAGACAAAGTGTTGGTAAGGAGGGTGGGAGGAGGTGCCTTCGATGGGATGCGGTGAGGGGTGAAGAGGGAGAAGGCTGCAGGGAAGGAGAGGCTACCATGTCCCTACTGGTAATGAGCCATTTTTCTATTGAACTTTTTCATGTGGACCATGTGGGGACATGCGCGCGAGTCGCTGTCAACAGTCAGCCAGCAACTGACAACTAAAGCTTGAATATGAAAAGAGCTCATCAGCACTTAAGTCAAATCTAAGAGGGCAGAGTAGTCCCCAAACGTGTTCTGGCAGAAGAGTAATGTCCTTGCGCTAAGGGGAAATTAAAGACACATTCAAGAGTGGCTGTTATTCATCATGTCGCATCGTATTTGAGTCACAAAGAAAGAGACGCTAAACGCCTTTACTCTTGCCCTTCCTGTGTTGTAAACGAGCACAATAGATGAAAAAGTTGAGTTTCCGTACTTTAAATTTGCTTCACAATTCACCTCACATTTGAGACTTGCTTGAAAGGACGTAATCGTTACAGCTACCGTTGTGTGCAAGGACGTCACAGCAACTACCTTGCTGGCGTATTCAAAGCTTGCACCCTTCACTTAATTGGATGCCATCAGCACGCAAGTCAATTCAACTCAGTTAATGGTTTTTACTCATCTGGAGAAATATGTGACCGGCTTACAAGCAGGTAACCATGTATAATTGCTACTGTGGTGTGGACACAAGCAACGCTGCAAGTAGAAATAAATTGGCGTGAGGGCGGCAAGCCCGGAGAAAACAGCGGACGAAAAACAGAATGTTTGGGATCACTTCAGATTTAAAAAAGAAGATACAGTGAAAGATCGATTGAATGATCGTCAACACAAGATTTGTATTGATCTTATCCCATTTAATAAACCGCTCATCCGAACGCGTTATAATCACTTTTTTATCAGATTATCAATAAATTGAAATTAGTCAATGGGATAATCAGACTCGTAACTGATTAGTCATTTCTTATTTATAGCCGCAGCTGTATACATTTTTTAATGTTAAGAGACAAACGGAATACCATCACAAGACCGTATTTTTTTGCAGGGGAAAAAGTAGTAATGTTTCAAGAAACATTAATAGTTGGATATGTTTGGAGAAGCAAGTCAAAATGTGAATTAAGTAATATTGGGGAGAATAATTTTTGGGGTAAAATAGGACAAAAAAAAAGTGTCAAGTTATGAAAAATGAAGTTGAAATAAAAATGTGTAAATGTATTCTTGTATAATTACATTTCTAATCAAATCAAGAGTTTTGTAACATGCCAACATATTTGGAAAGTGGGAACTGTATTATCCTATTTGGATTATTGTCAAACACATTCTCATATTATACGGTGATTCATGATTGCCCTGTGACTTTATTGTAGTTTTATTTTTCGATTCAGCAAGGCCAGAGTAATACAACTGTCCATTTTACGCAATATTCATGAGAGGCATGCAATGTTTCCGAAGTGTTGCTGACATTTAAAGTGAAATATAAGCGTTGGCAGAAACCTTCCAGCAACATGTTGCATATCGAGATACAATACCTGCATTTATAATGAGGCTTGGTGGCATTTAAGCACATGGACCAAATAAATGCTTTTACAATTTAATACACTGAGAGCTGTGTGGAGTCGAGTTGATTATAGGTCTGCAGCGATTCAGGCGTAAGGTAAATAAAAAAAGAAAACTAAGGAAGTAAAACCTGCCTGAGTTCACATTTGAACAATAAGGAAGCCAACTGAGCAGACCACCACGTAGAACAAAGGGAAGAAGGCACTCAACTGAAGATGAGAGCGAGAAGCAACTGATTGACTGCAGGGACCGCGGGGCGGGGCTGATGAGCCCGATAAGACGCAGGTGTGAAGACAAAAAGGTGGGGAATGCAAACACAGGGCACGAAGGTGAGATATGCGGGTTAAAAAAAACCAACTCAATAAAACGAGACAAAAGACTCCAGTCGCGCTGCATTTTAACCTGAAGTTTCACAGAGTTGAGGTTTAAACTGGGGGTGCGCATGATGCTGCCGCCAGACGACACTTTTATTTTTGTGCTGTGCTGATGCAAACGCGACGAAAACCGACTCGAAGGCTTCAAGGGGCATTTCGAGTCAAAAGCATATCCTACGCATATGGATGCTATGCTGCCACGCTTTGAAATAGTTGTGCATTATCGAGATGAGGGAACTGCTTTCTATACTTTTCCCAAAGTCAAATTCAAGCAAACCATGTCAGTGTGTCATGTCAAACTGGGGTTTTAAAAGAAAGGATGTTTTTAGAAGAAACAAGGCAGACTGGGGCAGAAGGAGGTACTAGGTCCCCGCTGTAATTAACGGTTCATATTCCCCATAGTTGTTACACCCTTGGCAAACTTGCAATAGTTAGTTACACCTGCCACGGTATTTAAAAGATCCTTTGAGTTGCGAATTTAAAAAGACAGTTTCTTTTCTTTTTTTTTTAAGTGTAAAATGTGTCTGAGGTTTAGAAAGTGAATTTAAGAAACTGGTCTTTATCTGCACCGATTGCATTGTTATACACTGACAGCTAATTGCACGTTGGAGACGACAGAGCCGCCGCTGCCGGCATCGACTGAGATAAGGTAATCCTTCTCAACTAAAGTAGGTGACGTCCGTGACTTCACTTTGACAAACACATGCAAAGGCATGAGCAGCTGTCCCAAGTTTAAATCAAACCGCATTCCTTCGAGTGTCATCAAGTGCAATTTATGAAACACATTAGCCCTATGAACTCGAAAGGGAATTCTCAGCTCTGGTGGGAATGTTCCGAGTGGACAAGGAGACGGCGACAAGAGATAAATCAATGAGTCGACAGGTGAGCGATATTGACAGGAGGCGGCGCCACAGGAGATGCTTTCATGTTCCTGATTAAGGTGCCTCCGTAATAGGCGGGAGACGGGGTGGCGTGGCAGCTAAGCTATACGCTCACCGGGGGAAATCAGCAGTCTCCCTCCACACACACTCGTCAAAGCATCCCTCCATAGCCACTTCAAGCCCTCTCTCCCCCCCCCACTGGTGCAAGTGCTTGTCATTCAGTGGCACAAGAAAGAGCGGGTCCAAACTTATTAAGTACTGAAAATGAGGGCTGCGCATTGAATGGAGGTCCCGTGGCGCCTGTCCACAAAGACAGGATGGCAAATAGCCTCGTTCCAGCAGCGAATCAGTGGTGAGAGGGCAACTTTAGTTGGATCGATACCACTTGGGAAAAGGCTTCTGATAAGGAGCCTTCAGTAAATGCCTTTTGACTTTTGTAAATAAACTCACTGGCCTAGACAGTGAACACCATATGAGATGAAATACAAATTGCTTGACTGGACATAATCTGGAGGAAAGTCTGAACTTACTATGCATCACACAAGCAAAGACACAGCCGCTAACCAGTTACAAACACAACAGCGACCATAACAATTAAGAACAAAATAAAATAAAGTAGTTTACCGAAATTACAAAAAGAACATAGCGGTACATTGACGACATTTAATCACATTAACACAAAGCTTTCAAAACATTTAAAAGTAAGTTTCTAAAATTACTAATTTTTTTTTTTTTTTTTTGTAAATGTTCAAAACACTTTAACCTGACTTCACTTCTGTTTGCTGCTTATTCAATTTGCGTGTAATTTTGCCTCTATAAATTGGGAATTTCTCCATTGTGAGACAAATAAAGGTTTTCTTATCTTAAAAAATGTTCACTTTGTACTTGTTGAAATTATTTCGACAATAAGTAGTCTGACTGCAGGAAGGGCCTCAATCACATCGTTGACCTTTCATTCATGTAGCTCAATGTAATGGGTTGAAATTTGTGCTGCGCCATAATTTCGCCTTTTCGCGCAGTCCGTAATTGCCCATCACTGCCATCACAGCGTGACGCTAATGGTATACTATTCTGTATGATTTAAAAAAAAAAACACTTATGTCCAAGGCGGGCAACTAGCATGCTTTCATTGTTATTGCACAATATATAGTTTGTTTTGTGAGACTGTAAAGGAAAGGTGGAAAAAATTTACAGCCAAAAGTTGACACCAGTTTCACACAGTAACCTTCCTTTAAAGCAGCCTTCGGGTTGGGACCAGGTCGCTTTTTATTGGGGTGCCAAGTGAAGAGTAAAAGACTGTAAACTGTTTTATTGGCTATCAAGCAGGCACACATTTTCTTGGCAAAGGTCTTTTAGATTCATGGATGCCTTGGTTAAATAAAGTCTGTTGTGTTCTTTATCAGTAGGTTATACAGTATGTACATGTCGATATTATAGCAATGTATTGTACATTTAGAAATTACGCTGCAAAAATTTGGGAAACCCTGCTCTAATGCAAAATGTTTGAATGTGACCTTTAGGAACCTCACTGTAGGGATGACACCACTATCTTGGGCCGAGTAAGTATACAAATACTTGGTACTCACTGATACCAAGTACTTGATAATGCCATCATGTCTTGCAAATTCGAAGAAAATATATTATTTTTCAGTAAAAACTTATTGAAAGAAAAAAAAAGGAAAAAAGAGAATAGTTCATACGACACCCCCCAAAAAAGCTCTCTCGTTTTTATTTATTTATGTATGCATGCACATAAAGAATCTGAATCGAATCGAGGAATCGCAACCAGAATCGTCCAAATTCAAACGATGCCCAACCCAACCACTCATGCTACGTTAGCACTAGCACGGGTGCTGACATTATTATTGTTCCACATTAAAATTAATCAACGGTGTTTACCAAAAATGGTCGCTGTCCAATGCAAAACACATGAAAAAAAAAGTGAGGAAGTTTTAGAAAATTTATAGATGCATGCATTCTGTATTGGACAGTGACAATATGTGCCTCAATTGTTTTTTACCATCGCTTCGGCCCAAACCTTTGATATGCAATCAATTCCAAATGTCTTACTTTATACAGTATACTAAATATGTCTTAATTTTACATGATGGCAGGTAGCAGCATCAAATGACTATTCTGCAAATGTGACAGAATTCTTAACGATCAATTCATCGATTAACCTAATTTCTAGTTGCAAAGAGGGTGGCCTGGTGGTCCAGTGGTTAGCGCGGCAACCTCACAGTGCAGAGGTACCGACCGGGTTCAATTCCAGCTCCGGCCTCCCTGTGTGGAGTTTGCATGTTCTCCCTATGCCTGTGTGGGTTTTCTCCGGGTACTCCGGTTTCCTCCCACATTCCAAAAACATGCATGGTAGGCTGATTGAGCACTCTAAAATTGTCCCTAGGTGTGAATGTGAGCGTGGATGGTTGTTCGTCTCTGTGTGCCCTGCGATTGGCTGGCAACCAGTTCAGGGTGTTCCCCGCCTACTGCCCGGAGACGTCTGGGATAGGCTCCAGCACCCCCCCGCGACCCTTGTGAGGATAAACCACAGAAAATGGATGGATGGATAGTTGCAAAGAATATCTGACGGATTGTTACTGTTATCTAGAGCAATGTACTGGTAGAGAAAGACTCACTCTTGCTAAATACATTCATGTGCTGGGAAATAAAAAGGAGGCAAGTCATGTAAAAAGGATTGTACAGTGTGAGAATTTCAGCTGCGCCATCTGTTTCAGGTCAGAGTGACCCTTGCCTCAAAAAGATGTTGCCCCGCATCTCTGTGACGTTCAAAGGGGTCCTTTTAGAGGGAATTGTGTGAAAATAGGTCCGTTTGTGTGTTAAGAGGTGAGAGACAAAGGTTCCATTTACTGAGGGCGTTAACCCCCACAGGCTCTGTCTGAAGACTCAACTAAATCATGCTCTTCTTTCCTCTAATAAGTGAGCCACTTTATGCCACTTCTTATCTACAAGTTCCATGAGATTTATTGTGAAAAGTCACACGTATATATTAGCTTTATGACGAAAACGTCTGATATGGTCTGACATGGGTATCATGCCGAACTGATGCACAGCCATCCAATGCCAAAAATATATCACAAGTGATAAATTAGTCTCTCTTTTACACTTTGGAACACATTGTCTTCTCCCCTGTCACTCATAATGTGCAGGAGATATTCCGCTGGAGGATCCAACGTGAAAATGAATTAATCATTTGCATAGCAAAGTTTCAATCAACAATAATAAACAACCACACAGTAGCAGAAGACAAATAACTGCTCTTGGACAGTTTTAGCACCAGCAACGTAAATCTATCATTATATAGCAATCACTTTAAATTTGTATTTATGAGCAAAGTATTAGCACTTGCTTCATCAAAATTCTTCAAAATAAATGCAATGATCTCAGTGGTTGTTTGGACGTAAAATTTATTCAATGCAAAAGAATTGCCAAAGTGATTGTTGATTATTCAGGTGTCGAAGAAACTGACGCATAATCCAGTGGTGCCTTGAGATACAAGTGACCCGACTTGCGAGTTTTTCGAGACTCGAGCCGCCAATCATCGGATTTTATTGCCTTGACTTGTGAACATAAATTTGCGATACCAGCGCTGTACAGTGGCAGTCAACTAAACTCACCACGAAACAAGCAGCAATTTGGCAGATGGCAAACAACTGTCCACATTGCATATCAATGGCGGACACTTGCGAGCATGCATTCTTTATCCTCTATGAAGAAGAGCAAACATTACGCCAGTTTACAAAGAAGCTGTGAACATCTCCAGTTTTATAACCAAGAGCAGCACAATGCCAAGTGAAATTAGCGCTAAAAGTATGGCAAAAACTTTTTGCACTGTGTTGAATTACACCAAGACTGTATCTTTCAAATGAAGTACAATAAAATGAGGAGTGATGTTTTTTCCGATCAATAACAGCAGACGCAATGTTAATTCCTTTCAGTTTGTGGTCCACAGAAAGGACAACTTGAACTACATCTGGAATGCAAAACATCCCGCCATCTCTACCAATTCAATTATATCACAAGAACTCTGTTCGGTGTTTTGGTTGACAAAGTAAAAAGACCCACAGCAGCCTGCAATGGAGTTGTATGAATGTCAATTATGTCAGTTTGGCATCATGGGTCAATGTCCACTGAGCATAATGGCTCCTCTCTGTCACCAGGCAACGTGCAGTTTTTTTTTCTTTTTCTTTTTTTCTTTTAAACATTGTGCTCTCGAGCTGGCGATGGCTTGGCAAACAAAACCCCCAATCAAGTCGTTTTTAATACAGCGTGTCATTTGGAAAAAATAGGCCAAAACTTTTACGATAAAGTGAGAGGCTTTACAAGCTTTTCATGCTTCTCTGTGCTTCATTGTAATTGAAGACTGAATAGGCCTGGCTATGATTAAATGGCCAGTGTGAAATAGAGGTTTTCTGAGGAGACATTTTGATGGTTGCCACCCCCTCCGGCAAAGAAAACAATTTTCATTTGCAGCATCATGTGTGGTCACCAGACACCCACGGAGTGTAGCAGGTGGGAATCCCACTAATGCATCGCTTGCAATCTCACTTTGTCCGGTTTCTATTGTTCCTTTGTGTCTGCAAACGTTTCCTCGGTTTCTGTACCTGTTCTGGCCTGCCGCTGTGGCATCAGGTTTCTGTTTCCCTCCAAGACAGGAGGGCCGAAGGCAGGACAAAGGATAATTTTACCCTCGGGGTTTAAAAGCAGGTACTTTTTTCAATGATAGCATGACCCAAAAGTTAAGTTCCTGAAATAGTTTTTGGTTCAGGCGGCAAACGAATCTGTTCCACAAACCTTTGCGCGATGCGGGATTTGAATGATCTAATGCAGGATCTTTTTTATATTTTCATCACATGAGACAGGCAATATACTGTTGTCTGATGAACACTTTGTATTGCTAATTATGACAATGATGACTTTGTGTATTATTGCGATGATGTTTTGCTACTCTTTGTTTTTCCATTCGTGACCACAATTGTGCTTCCGAAAAGAAAAAAAAAATCTTTCCATACAGTCCACACTTTGCCGATGACTTTGGTTTGGAGAGCCAAGACTCTCACCATTGTCAAGACAAAAGCCATCCACTGCTAGCTACTTTGTTTTAACAAACCAAGTATCGCTATCGTTGGTTGATGAACGTGATGCTCTAGCATATGCTCTGGTTCAGACATAGATATCTCAGCTTGAATATTCTAAAAAAATGAAATGCTGGGCCAGCCCTACACAATGCGGTGCCTTCAACAAGATCTTATATGGTAGGTGGGGCAACGTGCTTACAAAAGAAGTCAAATTTCATTGTTTTTACCTGTCTTCAATTTATAAAATTACATGCCAGCTGTGCGTTGCTTATCCAATGAGTGGAGAAACAATAAGCCCAGAGAAAAGTGAGTTTTTTTTTTTTTTTTGCCAAAAACAGTGAGTGCATTGCATTATGGTCCATCACAAAGACAGTCTCGGGCTTGCCGTTGTGTTGTGTTGTGTTGTGTTGTGTTGGTTTAAACAATGAGGAACAATCCTGGAGATTGCGTATTATATGCATGTTGCTGAAAGTTCTGCCATTATTTTCCTCAGCGTGACGCCTGATTGTTTCTGCGCAGATGAACTTGAGCAAAACACGGCACCACTTAACAACCCAGGCATCTTGTTGTCAGCGCTGGTTCTATTCATGTACTGCAATCTCACAGAATAAATTGAAATGCTTGTCTTGGAGCCAACATTCAAGCTTTGATGCCGCATGGAAGGGAAACATGCTCAATTTACAAAACACAGAAAATGGCCACACATTCGCTCACATTTATCCCTTTTGATTATCCCTCTTGACGTGAGGCTGAGATGTTTTTTTTTTCTTTTTCTTCCAATTGATTAACATCTAACTCTGAAGGGACTCGCAGCACAATCAAAGCAATCGATCTGGATTTAATTTCAATGGTTCCGAAATCATGTTTTTGCTTGCAGTCTCTCACGTTTCCCCTGGCGTTTTCTTCCGCTGTTTTGATGAGGAAGATAAAATGCATATTACCCAAGAATAGTGGATTATCACTATTTTAATGATGTGCCAAAAGGTAGAGAAATTGCTCTCGCGAGTACGATCATTATTCTTTGAAATGATTTCCTCCGCGTACTCGACCACACAAGCATCCTCTTTAAAATCATGCAATAAATTGCGTCTGCAGATGAGCTGCTCTTAAAGACTCCATCCGGCTGTAGTGGTCGAGCGGTGAGTGCACTCAGAAATCATGTCCATTATGTTGTGAATTATGTATTTAAAGGGGTCCAGGCTGTGGGGGTGGGGGGTGGGGAGGGGCGTAAGGCAATCAAGACCATTGGAGAGGTCACTGTCATGACTTAAAAGACCTCCCACTAATGGCATGCCATTAAAGGGAACAGAAGGCCATTAAGCAGGAACAGCCATTAACTCCACCTTATCCATTAAACATTCCTGATATAAGCCAATGTTTCTGGGATTTTTTTTTTAACAGATCTAGTTTCCTGGTAGGCCAGTGGTTATCGCGTTGACCTCACAATGCAAAGGTACCAGGTTCAATTCCAGCTCCGACCTTCCTGCGTAGAGTTCTCCCCGGGCCTGCGTGGGTTTTCTCCGGGTGCTCCGGTTTTCATCCCACATTCCAAAAACATGCATGGCAGGCTGATTGAACACTCTAAATTGTCCCTAGGTGTGAGTGTGAGCACGAATGGTTGTTCGTGTCCGTGTGCCCTGCGATTGGCTGGAAACCGGTTCAGGGTGTCCCCTGCCTACTGCCCGAAGACGGCTGGGATAGGCTCCAGCATGCCCCGAGATGCTAGTGAGGATAAAGCGGTTCAGAAAATGGATGGATGGATGGATGCTTTCCTGGAAGTGCTGATCTCAACCCCAGTCACAAGAGGGAGTGAATGGACTTAACGTGTCACAAGAAAGATGTTTCGTACGTGAATGATCACGCATGACTGACTGCAGGGATATTAAACTCTGAAAGTAGTCACACTGTGGACTCAGTCAAAGGTTTAACAGTGCAAATGGGATTAGCAAATAATTTCCAGATATTAAAAAGCAACAAGCGGATCCTGCCATCCTGATTCCCACAGCAATGCTGATAAAACTCATTCTATTTCGCGTGGTAACGTGCGGAAAATGATGTGCAACATATTTACGAGCGCTCAAAAATTCCACATGGGGCAATGTGATAGATGAATCGAGTATGTGGAAGCCGTTCTGACTCCAGTAAAATTGACTTCTAGTGTAAGTAACCTTCACTCTCAATGTATCTTCTTTAGAAGTAAATCCATACGGTTAGTCCATGACAAATGGTGACATGCTCTATGGTGGACCCCCATTCGCTCCTCTAAAACCAAACCAACGACCTCAGGAAATGGGGGCAACAGGAGCAGGATTATTGCATCGATACGTTTCTTCAGGCAGAGAGCATCTATTAATCTTTTCACCAGACATTGGGGTCAAGCTCTGACCTTTATGAAGCTGAAGTGTTATTTGACTTCCGTATTTTACAGCGAGTCATCGTTCTTTCTTGCCCACGGGATAAACCAAACCTCAAAAGCTTCCCAATTTAGTGTCACCAATCTGTGATTCTCTCGGACAAGGTAGGTTTTGAAGGATCACTGATCCTGGTCAAAATGACTTTGGCTTTCAATCAAAATGGCTGACTTTGTGTGTGTTTTCCGGCATGGGTTCGTAAGACTGTGGGTTTACTCTTGATATCAGTCAAACTGCCTTCCCAAAATGAGATGAGGTTTCAAAAAATTGGGCGGGGCTCTATGGAGCCAGGTTTTCGGGGTTGCGATCAGACATGCATTGTGACCAGGACAAACATGCCTGAAAGAGAAGGCAAGTTTTCTGGTCTGAGAAACCCCTGAAAGGGACCATGTATTTGGCCTAGATATAAAGAGAGAAGAGCAAAACAATTTCAAAAAGCCTTTGGGGAACCATTAGAAGAGCCCCAAAACATTCAACGCATAAATGCTCATAATACATTGTTGCATAATATGTTTTCATAAATGTACTCTGGCCCTCAGAGGGCGTTATACTTTACGTAAATACCGAACCGGCCCCTTATCGGAAATGTTTCCCCACCTCTGCTCTCAGTTCATTACGGAAAAGCAGCAATCAAAGCATGCCTATTAAAAATAACAGCGCGTTGCTCATGGGCAATGGGCAACAATGTGAGGTTTATAACGCTCCAGCAAAAGAAGCTGTGCACAATTTATGAAATGTATCCACCTGCCTTTCAATTTCCCTGGCAGGATCCTGCAAGCTTTCTTGTTGCCGTGCTGCTCTTTGTTGATTCATTCTTCCTGCAGTATATGAAACAGCTCTTGGAGTCACATTTGGTTCCCGAAGTTGAACAATAGCGACCATTCAAAAGACTTTTCCCTGGCCATTCTTGACTCAGGGGCGCTGATTAAATCCATTCGATTCATTTCAACATTCCGCAGAGAAACCGGGGTGTGTAAGAGGAAAGAGAGGCAGTAGAGTCGAAAACATCATTTGGCAGCATGGCCCGTCTTTCCTTGCACATATTGCATGGATTTGAGCGGATCTATAAGGTTTCGCTCGCAATACGTCTTGAACCGACGGTGGAGAAAAGAGGTTGCGGCGCACGCAGTGCAATGAAGGCAAGGCTGGACTTGTATACAAAGTGTATCGTTTAGTCAGTGTAATTAAAACTACAGCCTGAAATCACAGAGAGGCATCCTCAACTCAAGGAGGGTTTTAAATGGTAGTAAAAACTGGTCTCTTTAAGAGGCGTCGCATAAGCCGTGAAGGGTTGACTCCTTGTCCTGACTGTATATGAGTCATCACTCCTAATCACTTTTGTTCATCACCTAAAAGGCTCTACTTGTGCCATAAAGCGGAAGAAAGCCTGAAACAGCTAATCAATGAAAATGATTCATCTTCAAGCCCGAAATTGATTTCGTCATCAATCAGTCTGCCCTATTTCACCGAGAAGTGTGTTCAAATGTAGAGATATTATGCAAACGTGTCTATTTGGAACTTTTGTAAGACAGGCGGCAGGATGAAAAAACGGGAAGCTGGGATGGGACCTGTGTAAAAATGGGACAAAACAATAGAGCTGGCAAAGTCTGCCGGGACTCGAGACTCAGGGCTCAAAACGGTGAGTGACCCAATGAAACCGGGATGTCTGGTCACCATATTTCAGCGGCGTCTTACAGCACAGTTCAATGTCCACAGAGAGCTTCCAGAGCAGAAGGATTTCACTGTTCAAAGTTACCAGTCAGGAGAAGGGAACAAAAGAAATTTTCCTGCAAAATGGGAGTTAACAAAATTGAGGCAGTTTCAGGAATTTGATGCAAGTATTGGCTGTTTAGTACATGTGACAATCATCTTCAGTTTTCTTCATGTCTGGGCAATGGTGAAGGGTGGCAAGACGGAAGCCTGATCTTACAAAAAATTAAATAAAATTAAAAAAAAAAATCTCTAACTCTCCCGAAGTCATGTGAGACAATATGTTATGGTCAATGCCGTGTAAAGATTGGGGAGAAAAGACGCCACCGCCAGGCATCGACTTGAAGGGGGCACAACATTGTTCATCACCAAAAGCACACCATACCAACAGTGACTCATGGTAGTGCCAGCGTTGACGCTTTGGGGTGGTTTTTATTCGGCTGGAACTGAAGCCTTACTCAAGGTGGACGGAATTACGAACACTTCCACATGCGTGAGTGTTTGCACAAAACCTTTGGCCTTCTGCTAGAAAGTGAACAAAACATAATGACGTAAGGAAAAGTCTACTAGAACAGCTGCCATGTATTTGGGGTTCATCAGAGGCACTTGGAACGGTAGCAGTTGTGTGCTCCCATTTAACTTGAGTTTGAATGTGATGAGTAAATTTTGAATGCAGTCACATTCCCATTTCGAAGATAATGTGTGCAATTGTGCAACCACATTATCTCAGGTGCTTATCTTTACTCCGACCTTTTATTTTCAATTGAGTTGGACAAGTAGTTGTTTTAAAATTATGTATCTTGGTCTCATTGTTTTAATCAGCAAGCCCTGGCATTTGAAAAGGGGCTTGTTGATTTTTCCGAACCGTTGTACGTGCGCTCTCATTATTGACGCCTGATTTGCATGCACTGTGTCGACCGCGCTTTATGTCTTGACAGTCTGTAAACGGCACAAATTATTAAGAGGCAATATCATTCACTCAGCGGATGGTTTTGTGCTGCTGTTTGTCGTTCCGAGTCAGATACAGTACTTTCATATGAAGCCAAGATGAAGTGCTGCATGTTGCGATACACTCATAAGGCAACAGCAGACCTCCTGACCCCTTGTCGCTGAGGACCACAGTGGGCCGTGCCTGCCATCCCAATAAGCCCGGCAGTCTGGTTGATATTAAGAGGGCAGGACGCTTTCAAAGTGCACTCTGATTCACGGTCTTAGGGGGGATATGCGGAATGCAGAAAATGCACACAAAGGATTATGTACATGCGTTCAGAATACAATCTCTGGCTTTTCCACATTACACATCTACCAGTGGAGCGTAGGCTTACCTCTTTGATCAAACCACTAACCTGATTTCTTTTGACTCGTTAAACGTCATAAAAAGTGGAATAAAATGCCTTAAATCTCTTTTATCACGTGCGACAGCCGCATATCAGCACTCCCCACGGGACCTAATTTTCACCTACATAAAAGGATTAACTCCACATACGTGTGGCTTTTTGCTTCTATGGCTTTCTGTGACACTTTTTTTTTTTTTTCTGGAAGACAGACAGTGTCTTTTCTGCCACAAAAAAAAAAGAACTCCATTGGTTTCTGACTCATAGATGGAGAAAACTACAACTGCTACATCAAACTATAAAATAACAAAAACAAGAATGGGCAGAATAATTTCTTTATGGATGAACAACTCAGAAAAACACTTTTAGCCGTCGCTAAAGGTATATTTCTTAGTTCACCCACAAAGGTGAGATACTCTCCCCCACCTACCCGTTGAAAAACACACTTAACAGTAAACAGTTTGATAACAGTTGACGTATATCCACTGCAACGAATGAGTTCAATTATTCGCACATTTTGGTGAAGGGTTCCATATTAAAGGGGCGAGGTCCTTATTCTGCAGCAGTAAATGGACCATGCGGGTAAAAATTTAGACTGCAGCATGAGCTGCTGTACAACAACAAAAAGGTTATTTTATGTGTGTTATGGTTTCACGTTTACATTACATCAGTCATTTATTTTCTCTTGTACTTTTGTGATAGTTAAAACTCATACAATCCCAGCAATTTTCACTGTAGCAACTCCCTCAATCCCAGCGTTTGACTGGATTTTGACTGATCTTGCAAGGCCCACAGAGTATTTGGTTCTAATGCTATATAAACATGGAGCCTACCAAAATAAAGT
>CAAKHF010024475.1:68436-81167 GCA_901007745.1 Hippocampus kuda | reverse complement strand
TAGACAGAAGGGGGGGGGGGGGGGGAGTAAAGTTAAATGAGTTATGACGCGCAAAATTAATTTATCCGGTCTTTATCTTCAAAATAAAAGTAAAAGGATGTAATTTAGATGTCATATATATTATTTTACGCACGCGCTCGACTACATTTCCGGTTTTAGCGCAGCTTCACGTGAAACTTGATCCACCGCCAATCACACAAGTTCGAGACCTAGTGTTGCACGCTCTCTAGTGGCGATTATTAAAAGTGCAATGCAGAAATAGAAACGATGGAGTTGACATCATCTATGTTGTTGCTTTTAATTATTTGTTGCATCTGAAAGAATTTTTGTTTCAAATATAAATCCAAGCATGAAATAAGTTTTTTTTAATAGAGATGATTCAAGCACCCCAACTAAATTCTATTACAACTCCCAAAGTATGAAGATGATGCAGGAATAGCCAATTAGTTTTGTGTCGTCCCAAAAAAAGGACTACCGGTAATATAAAACGTAATTACACATTAGAAAGTATATTACCGTAAAGCATTATGTCGCTAACGATTTTTTCAAAATGCCATTTCTAAATTTTAAAAAAAATTACAAATAAAGGAAACAAACAAGATGAAGCAAGTCTAGCTAATGTTTTTTTTCCCAACATTTAAAAGAAATACAATTAATGTACAAATGAAGATAACTTTAATACGATGCAAGTGCAGGCTACCAAACGACGTGCTGTTTTTATTATTGGAACAATTAACACACATTACATTATATTAATTTTAATATATACACACACTATATAGTGTATAGACAACGTTGCACCGAAAGCAACAAACCGTACCTAATTGTGTCCAGTAGGCATATTTATGAACAATGCGGTGCCACGTGGGGCACCTGTAGTGTATTTTGCCATTATTAAAGACAACGTTGCTCAAATATGAAGAAAAACGAGGGGGAAAAAAATTGCAGAACGCCGCAACATGGACGCCGGCTTGGATCAACGTTCGTCATCGCGTTTTTTTTTTTTTCCCAAGCGTCCCCTTGTGCGTGTGCATCATGCACTCACTCACTCGCCCGCCGGATTGCTTCCACAACGGAGCGGAATGGCGCTCTCTTCCTACTGACTCCTTCTTTTGAAAGAGGCGCAGCTGATGCGACCACCCGCTCGCCTCCTCTTTTGTCTCTCTTCCACATCCGCATCGAGGAGCACCTTTGAGCGTCGGAAGGAGGAGGAGGCGGAAGGGAGGCAGCGAAGAGGGGGGTTAACCGAGGATGGAGTTCAAGCATCTGGTGGAGGCGGCCGAGAAATGGTGCTCGGGGAACCCGTTCGAGCTCATCTTCGCCGAGGAGGACGATGAGAGGCGGCTGGACTTCTACGCGGAGCCCGGCGTCTCCTTCTACGTGCTGTGCCCCGGCGGAACCGACACTTTCGTGAGTCGGCCTCTCCCCCCTCTCTTCCTATCCACACGGCACATGCATGTGTGCGTGTGTGAGTGTTCGAGCATAGGCGGGGTCCCCGTGGACTCGGAGGAAGGAACGGATGATGTCATGCACCACCCGTTCCCAGACTCAAATATGAAGTCCCCCCCCTGGTTGGACTCTGATGCATTACGTGTCACATGCTGGTCGCTGCAGTGTCATACGATGCAATCGTGCAACAACGCAGGTTTGCACCATCATCCGCAAGGTTGATGCTGGGCAGAAAAGGCAAACTCACAAACAGTGGCGGCTCCTGGATTTATGATACAAATCCGTCAGACGTGCCTTTTTCAATGCTGGGTCAAGGAGGCAGGGGGAAGCCGAATAAAGCCTTAGGCCTCGCTACATGCAGTTAGCCTAGCCTTGTAGCTAAACCAAGTCCTGGAAAAAGATTCGGTGTATTGTCTTTGGACTGCTGATTATTCATGTCGGGTTATTTAGGTCCACGTTCCGCCACGAGGGAGCTTCTCCTCTCTAAAATGGCTGTGTTTAAGGACTTCATTGGTATGACTTCATTTGTCTTCCTCCATTTTACATCTCGAAGCGATCTTCGCCAAATTCCGTCGTTTTTGACCTGTCCATAAGCCGCACTTGATAACCGACGGACGTGACGACAGCCTCAGATGGGAGGGAGGTCATGTAAACCAAGATGCACTTTTCACAAGCCCTTATGGGTCGAAAAAAAATTGCATCCAGGGAGGAAATATGCCAGCAATCACATAACACAGATGAACAACACTATTGTATTCCTCATTAACTATATTCACCTTTCAAAAGGTGTGGCCTGAAGCAGGGCTGGACTGGCCGTCGGGGACAGTGGGCAGATGTCCGGTGGGACAGCATCTTTTGGTGCCGTCCGTGGCGGTGCTATTAAATTAATTTAATGAACCGAATGGTTGAATTGATCTTTTTGATCGTCCCCACCTCCAAGGTGAGAGGGTGGTCGTATCTAAATCTAGCGGTATTTAGCATTTAGCGGGAGCCGTGAGCCCCACCGTGGCCCTATCTTTTACACAATTTGAACTAGAGTCTATGGGTACACGCATTCAACCCGCTCACTTAAAAAGAGACACCGATGTTTCAAAAGAGTATTATTTCATTGTTATTGAAATTGTTCCTGTCTTATTCAAGTTCATGTGGTGAGTGTTGGCCCACGAGCGCCCTCTATTGGCCATCCGACACTGGTCAAAACCCAACAGATTGCTGTCAGAAGAACACATTACGTTCTCATCATCATCCTCACATCAGTGTTGCTTGCTGTTGCCTTCCGAATGCCCCTCCCCCCTCAACCCGCCCCAGCTTTAATGACAGAGGCCAGATGGAGATGACCCATGAGGCCCTCTTCACTCGATGACACACTCAATGACACAGCGGTCGCCGTTACATGTAGACAGAGAAAGAAGCCTCGCGTGGCAACATAGCGTTGTGATGATATGACAGAACATCCATTTTGTGATCCCTTTTGGAAAGTTAAGTTACTTGGAATCAGCTCAAGAAATGCACAGTTGGCCTAGAGGACGCAACATTAGGTACACCCAGATCAGATGTGACACAAAAGCTGTATTGAAAATGGTCTTTTTTTTTCATGGATATTATTGCTGTTTCTTAATATTTCGGCCCTCCAACAGAGCTAAATTACTTGGAAAAACAGCTAGAGGAAATTTTATGATGATGTTCACCTTCTTCTGGGGGGGGGGGGCAAAAGGCAAACTGAGAAAAGTGTCAAATCTAATTATTTGAGGGTGTCACAGCTTTAAACTCAGATTTTTTTCTAATTTATGCGTATTTGAAAAACAAATTGACGCCAAATAAATAAAAACGGATTTTTTTCTGTAAATTACAAATTGAAAAAATATTAAGAAAAAGCTGGTATACCAAATTCTTTGTTTTTTTTGGTTTGATTTTAAAGATTGATTAAATAAAACTCCGTTTCAATTTCCCCTGTTATATGTCTCTGATTGTCGTTGCGTAACTGCATTGCATCACACACCGAGTGCTGTTTCTACTCTATCCTTGAGACTTTTTCCCTACATCCTTGTTATGATCGATACGTGCACCCACCCAAGGATAGATGCGCTTTGAAAAAAATAAAATAAAAGGCGAGTTTTCAGACATGCTGAGGCCCACAAGGAGGCAATTGGAATGACAATAAACATGCCGTTATAATAATCATGCCGTTACATACTTGGTCTCCCTATCAAATGCGCTATTCTTTTACAAACCGAATATTACTCACTGTGATGACACGTTCAGGAGTACCTAACGTTGTGACTGACATTATCTAGGAAGCGACGACGATACGATCAGATTTTGTGATTTGCCTTCATGCATCCCATCTCTCACTTAAGTCGTCTTTTATCTCCTGCTCTAGTTTGCAGTGTAACGCCACATTCGAATAGAACGCAGGCCAGTCGCCGCAAGCCTACGCAGGCACACTCGCACACGCACATCAGCTGCAATAACTGTCTCTCTTCGGGACTTCGGAGCACCGAGCACTCCCACTCAATTCAAAACCACGCGCTGAAAATCCTCCGAGGCCCATGCGACACTTGTGAAAAAAATGTGATGCAGCAATGTTCATTATTCTAAATGATAAGCATTTGTAGGGTCATATATTGTATTTGGAATTGCAATGGCGGGCCACATTGAAACCCCTCTAGGGGCCGTCATATGGCCTACGTACCGCATGTTGATCCACATTGTTTTTCCATGTGGGGGGTACGTTCCAGACCCAAACATCAGAAAATTGCGAGCGTAAAATGATTAGAAAATCCTGTACATCGTGTTAGGGTTGTGCCTGGTCTGGAGGCGAGTGACGTCGGGGAGTTTACATGTGAAAGTCTGGGCGTGAGCTGTGGCCAACAGCAGCTCCTTCTTAGGTGCTATATTTCATCCAGTGTTCAGTAAATAAAACAAATAAGAAATGGCTGAAAAGCGCATCAGCATCTGTGGCTCCCCTTTCCCACATGCAAAGGCATTACAGTAAGTATATAGCGGACCAAAGCAATACTTTTTATTTTTTGACAGGGCTTTTGCACAACAACCGGTTTCCCCACAATTTTACAAAAGGCAATTGTGAATGGATTATTGATGTACTACATAAGTATCGTTAATCTATCTCCGCCAACCTCGCATTGTGACATGCAGAACAATGAAATGCTCTTGCACTAAATGGCGGAAGATACCTTTGAATCCACATGTTGCTGTTCATACCACTTAATAGTAGCTTTCTTTTCAACGAAGCAAGGCCAGATTTCACACGTGTGATGAAATCAAGTTGTGTGTCGATCGACGCGAGATTATCTTTTTTGTTTGGGAGTGAGCCAGGAGATTTTTTTTTCCCCATTCTATAAAGTAAGTGCCTTGGCTAAATAAAGCCTAGCAAATAGTGCACTAGAGGGCGCTGCAACACAACTTAGACTCCCATTGAAAGAGGTCACGCAGGTCACCAGATCTGGCGCCTGACCTTGTCGATGTTTCACTTCTCGCTCTTGAGAGTGAGTCAAACGGAGGCTTTGGGTGCCTTGCTCAAGCGCGGTTTGCACAAGGGTTCAGCGCCGAGCCACCGCGACACGAACAATTTTCTTGTAGTCATCTCTTTGCACCGCTCCCACACGAGGGTGTGTCCGATAAAAGGTGGCGAGGCTGACTAAAAACTAAACACTTTGGGCAACCTTTAACATAATGAACCATGTGACAGCATATTCAAATCGGCTCCTTTGTGTTGTTTTATTTAAACGCCGCCTCCCAGCTATTTAGTCGATTGGCACGGGACAAGGAGAACACACAACAACCGTGCTAGACCTTCACAATCCACTCTTCAGAAAGTGATGTTTGTCAGTTTCCTAAGTATTAATTCAACAATGGGTTTATTTAGTATGCCGTGTCATCATCTGAATTTGTTTAGTCAAAATATTAGAAACACCCATCCCATATTTTCCTCCCACCAGTTCGATACTAATTTTCTTATTTGTGTCCAATCCGCGCCATGTTGCCCACCCCTTTTATCTGGTCTGCTTGCTCTCTGTTCCACTTTCCCTCAGCTATGCTGACCCCAACCCAGGAAAAAGCTTAGGCCGCAAACTAGAGCCAAATTGTTGACTTCTCCGTGGGAACATTTTATTTTTCTCATTTTCCATCATGTTTCTAATGAATTTGATGTGTGTTTACAGCACGTGTGGAGCGAAAGTGAGGATTGCCTACCGTTCTTACAGCTGGCTCAGGATTACATCTCATCCTGCGGCAAGAAGACCCTGCTGGAGGTGCTGCAAAAGGTCTTCACGTCCTTCAGGCCTGTAAGATAAACATTTTTAACACACACACACATGCGCACACACACATGCGCACACACACACACACACACACACACACACACACACACACACACACACGGTGAGCTCAGAATGCTGTGCTGGCGTCTCTCTCGAAACTGCAAGAGATAAACAAGATTGAATTATTCATAGAGTGGCGTCACGATGAGTTTAATGTGCTGAATGAGTATCAGCTGGCTGCAAATGATTGAAAAAAAGTGTGAAAAGGTTGGTAATAAATGCATTTGCATAGATTTTTTAAAATATATATTTTCTAAATTATTCAGATACCATTTTGAAGAGGAACAAAGAAGTTTCAGACTAAATGCACCTTTTCATCGCTAAATTACAGATCCACACCACATAAAATATTTTTTCTCTGTAGTGTTAAAATACATGTCTTGTGTTATCAACAACCCTGCCAAATTTGAATGACCCCGCCACCCCCCACCAAAATAAAAAAACCGGCAAGTCTCTGCTTTGATATGTAGCCACTGGCTTGCTCGTGCGCTAGGTTAAGACGGTTAATTGAGAATGAGAGTGGAATGGACTCCACTTTTGCCACAGTAACTTGGGACGTGCTCCAAACTTCAAGTTCACAACCCGAGACTGACTTCTGAGTCGCACATACTGTATGTGACCGACTCCTGCCGCTTTTACCCGACTAATTAAAAAGCCTCTCTGTGTTGACTCTACTGACACCAGTACACGCCGTCCACTCCCAAGTGTGCTCCAACTCAATCCTGTCCGTCTCCTCCCGCTAGCTGCTGGGGCTCCCTGACATAGAAGACGAGACGTTTGAGCACTACCACGCCGACGTGGAGGGCGAGCCGGGACCCGACCATCAGCAGATGGGGGTCAGCCAGCAGTGACGAGGAAAGAGGAGGGAGGAAGCCGGCCAGCGATCCTGGGGGGGGCCTCACTACTGACACACACACACACACACACACACACACACACACACACACACACACACACATACACACACACACACACAGGGCCATATTACAAAAAAAAAAAAAAAATGCACCAACATGTTCTTGAATGTTGCTTTGCTTTCTAAAGGCGTGCGCTCTGTTGCACTTGGTTGAACCCTGTCCCTTTCAGTCCCGCTGCACATAAACAAAACAGGGTTTACGTGACCTACGCCGACGCGCAACCATCATAATCATTCACCGTTTTCGGTTAACCTTCCACTGCACGGCAGCGGTTACGGCACGACTTGCGACTTCCCGGGAGGCGAATGTGACCATTAACCCACTTTCTGCGCTCGCCTGGCGACAACGCGCAAACGCCAGAGAGGAGGTCGGAGGAGTGAAAACAAACACACCGAGATGAGGCGAAGCGTGGAGCTTTTTCCATTGACGATCCGAGGTGAACCTCAAGTGTTTTTTGACTGCGATTCTAAAAAGCGTATTACGTGTTTGCTTATCAGGAGGGGCAAGGAGAGTTACATCACCGTAAGAGAACGGATTTTTTTTTTCTCCCCCTCTTTTGCTATCTTGTGACTGTCACAACAAAAGGCCCTGTGCTGCAGTTGACGCGCTTCCTGGTTGCAGTGTCACATGACACCCTCGTTTATCTTTATCTCTTAACTGTGGTCTTCCTAGTTGTTGCCTTGCCTCTCCCAGCACAAGCCGTTCACATACCTTTCAATTTAGCATACATTAACCATATGCAGATGCAAACGGCAGAATAAAATCAGTATAGGGGGAGTACAGTATGCACATTTTTGGTCCAGGAAAAAAGTTGTGGAGTCCTGTAATCACAGGTACAGTAGTAGACATTGTAAACAGAGGCACAGAGGTGGACTCCAGTTGTACTCCCCAGATTTTCCAATGAAGTAAATCTGATTTCTGTTGTTATTTGCCACCGAGAGCCACCCTGCCAATCAACATCTTCTTCAGGGTTTCTCTTGAGCCTGTGTTAGTGTCATCCTAGGCCTCTTCTGATGTTCTTCATGCAATGTATCTTTAATGCGTTTGCCCCCTTGAGATGTGCGTGGGGGTGTGCAACTGTTCCAATAAAGCGTGTGAACCCAATTTTTGGTTGTTGTGTAGTGTTTTTTTTTTCCCCTCGCGGGGATCAAGTTCCATCCATTTCATTAAGTTCACGGCTGTCGCAAAATTACTAATTTTTCAAGATGCTAAAAAAAAATAAAATAAAAAAATCACTTCCCTAAGCTCGAGGACAACTTCCACATGCACAATAGCATCTCCAACCAGACAAGCAATTGGCAAAAAAATAATTTTTCCAAGTGGTCGATTTTCTTCCCTTTTGTCATGCTTTTTTTGTTGTTGTTCACGGTCACAAAAAAAAAAAACCCAAAAAACAAAAACTGAGGTCATTGACTGCTGGCAATTTTCAGCACACATATGTGGCCCCAGCCCAATCCAAAAATCCACTCCCCACCCCTTAAAAGATTTTGGGCAAATGTATTAGGTCTGATAGGGTTGCAGATTTTCTTTTTTTTCCCCCCAATCACTTTAAAGTTCTCAAAGAAAAATTGTGAGGTCCTCAAGTGCCAGCAATATTTCCACAAACACACACACAAACGGACACGCCAGGTCCATGGCTCAACACAGAAATAGCATGTCTGTCTCACACTCACAAGAGTCTTGGTTCAAATCTTAACTCCTTTCAGTGTGGAGTTTTCATGTCCTCCCTGACTTCCTCCCAAATTCCAAAAATATGCATATTGGGTTCATTTCAGACTCTGCATTTCCCATATGGGTGAATATGAATGCATATTCTGCCGGGTTTAAGTCTAGAGAATTACTTCGACGCATATGTTGTGGTGCAACGGATTTGCCAGTAAATATGAATGTATTGTCTGTAGGTGTGAGCGAGAATGGTTGTTTGTTTATATGAAGCCAGCGATTGACGATGGCAACAAGTCCTGAACCAACAACAGGCCGCAGGGATCACTGATCTGAATCTGACGTCACGAGCCACCTGACGCAGGCGCCCGATTTGAGTCAAGCACGGGTCGGAAACGAGGAAAAAGGTTTAAGACCTTCAAAATACAAAACATGTCTGGTTTATGCAACCACTTACACAATTGTAAATCCGTACTATTGAAGCATATTAATTTTAATCTATAATTAAGTTCAAAGTAAAAAGGTAAATGTTAAATTACACAGTGACTTAAACGCGTAGGGTCGCACGCTCGCTCTTACTTTGAAGGCAACAGTCTCCTCTTGACGTCGGCTTCCGGAGGGAGGAGGAGGGCAATCCCTGCTTGTATTTTTCTCTGCAGACTGTCCACAGTCTAGAACAAAAACAAACTTGAACTACGTGGGATGCGTGTCAACTCTTGATCATTCGCTCGTCTGCCCGAGGATCAACGGATGGCGTCCAGTTGACAAGATTCTTCCTTTTTTTCCCAACCTTTGTTTTGTTTCGGGGCTAAACGAGAACGAAGGGGGAGGGCTCTGCCGAGCTGAAAAAAGAAAGAAAAACAACAACAAAAAACGCCCCTTTGGGAAATTAAAGTTGCTTGTCAGCCAGTGCGCACTTTTACGCTCAACGCTGGAACTTTAAGATGTTGTCTCGACGCGGCAATGTCGCTTTGACTTGCGTTTTCTTTGTTGCTGTCACCTCGTCAGGACGGTAAGCATGTGTTAAGCCCCACTCAAGAGCTTGACGAGCTTCGCCCCGATCACCAAAACAATAGACAAAAACCAGCATGGGGGCCAAACAAAGCAGTCCCGTGTATGACGGCAGGACCCGGGCTTATTCCAGCTCCGATCTGCCGTCCGGGAACACCGGCGGAGGGGAAAGGTTCGCCGGTTTCAGGTACACCAATGGACCCGAGGGCCCCCGGATAAGGTACACGGGCGGGGGTCCCACCAGTTCCGGCCTCAGCATACCGGCCGGGGGCAGGCCCGGCTCGCACGCTCTCAATCAAAGTCTGGACGGCACAGATGGCGACGACGAGGGCCAAATGACCCCTGAGGGCCACAGGCTACTAATAGGGTCCCTACCGGCTCATCTGTCCCCCCGCCTGCTGACAGGTAAGCTCAAGATCAGCTGGCTCGAGGGTGAAAGTTGATCATTGTGCAGAAGGTTATGAGTTAGATTTTTTTAACAGCCTTTCTGTGCATATTCTCGGCTTACTCCAGTGTAATCACATATTTAAAAATGTCTGCGAGGTTAATTGAAAACTCTAAATTATCCATAGGTGTGAATGCATGCTCAATCAGGTTTAAATCGGGGACTGATTTGGATGCAAAAGATGCACCGATGCGTTTACTACAAGATAGTACATACGGCTGCTTGCCGATATGCGCCCTACGATTGGCCGAAACCAGTCCGGGGTGTACCTCCTGTCTCCCGTCCATGTCAGTTGGGATGGACTCAAGTAGCAAAAGATGCGGATTTTTTTTCTGCCGATTGATTTTTTTTCAAGTTAAAAACAAGACTTGGGTTCTTTACTGCCAAGAAACACGAGGAGCCATGCCATGACCCCTAAACGGAAAATAACTTCATTTCACACAGGGTTTTTATTTGCGGTCTCACATGGCCCACGTGTCGCATATTGCCCACACCCACCTGCTCTGGCTCTATCCATTGTTCTCTTCTGAAGAACACGTCACCCCCAATGTGGCCTAACTTTACCGTGCGTGTCCTATCAAAGTTAATGCTAGCTTACCGTCTGCATATTTTAACAAGGCCTTACTTGCTTGAATTTTCCCAGTGGGACAAATGGCACTTACAGTATAACAGCCGTCGCTGTTTGATTGCAGCCACAGGTGGCTGTTTTGTTTAAGAGTCTTCTTCCCCCCATCCTCCCCTCCTCCCTCTTTAACCGTCTTGCAAAACCGGCCTGTTTTTCGCGGCGACCGCGAGAGGGAAGAGTGCATAATGTAGGTCAGCAGATAAGAGCTGCCTGCTAGTTACACATTTGCACGCACGCACACGCACACACACACACACACACACACACACACACACACACACACACACACACACACACACACACACACACACACACACACACACACACACACACACTTCCTGGTGGGGTGTGTCCTAAAGAAGACAAAACAGAAGTTACTCAAAACAGTGTCTCACCTCCCCTAACAGCATATACAGTAATTGAAACAAAGCTTTTACAGTGCATCCATGTCATTTCCTTATTATGACTTCTCCTGATACGACTCCCCGTGGTGATTTCCCCGACGAGGAAGTGTAATCATTAATGAGCAGCAGGTCTTCTGTCGCGTCCACGTGCTGTTCCTCTTTTTCTGGCCTTGCTCGCGGGACACATGGTGCACATATGATGCATGGGAGGCCATTTCCCGATTTGGATTTTGTCAAACTCCGGCGAGTGGACGCTTGCCCGGTTAATCTGGCTCAGAAGCTGCTCCAAATCCACATATATGGGCTTCAAATTATGACTTGATTAAACACTAAAACCAGTCAGTCACATGCAGTGTGTTTCCAGAAGAATGTGTTGCGAGGTACATTATGACCTTGCACAATTGAAATGAAAAGAATGGCTTACAGATAACCGAGTCCAAAAGTCCATGGCATGCTGTGCATACTAAAATGGTCACATGGTGTCTTTCCGGAAGGATGTGTTAGGTTGTGTACCTTTCACTTGGAGACCACATCTGGGTCCTCTTCATCTTGCCCTCTGTGTTCATCTCCTGTACAGGTTTCCACTGTCCCGTGTGCTCCAAGTTCATGGCGTCGGAGGAAATCGAGAAACATCTGCTCATGTGTTTCAGCAAATCGCGCCTCACCTACAACAGTAAGAGCGACACCATAATGCTTTTAGGAAGGGAGAAGCAATACATGTCTATCTGCCGGCATCCAGTGAATGGAGGCACTCCTTAATGTTGTACTTGATCAAAAGCATACCGTTATGACATAATTAGAGAATGCAATGAATTCAACTGTTTTTGGTACCATTTTGTGCTTCAATTCAATTCGCATTGTGCTGCTCCTTGTGATGTGTGTACCTTGGTCCCCCTGGGGGCAGTAGAATATAAATATACAGATCTACATGGAACCAGTTAAAAGTCCCCGGTAAGCTATGATAATAGCTGTTCTCTGCAGAGGATAAAGAATACATGCCTGGGAGTATTGAAGTCTTGTCTGTTTGGGGTTTTGTTTTGCTCGAAGCAAGTCAAAGCAAAGTCATATCTTGAAATACTTGTAAACTGGGTTAGCCCCTCGATCCAGGCACCACTGTACGAGATAAAACCTGCTCATTAGTTCAATGGAATGCTTGGTTATGCACATGCAATACACCCCCTGTAGCCAGTTATTCACGATAACCACCACCATGCACAAATGCAGTAACGACTACAAATAATTCGCGAAGTTCTCACGTGCTCACGCGTAATCCGCTGAGAGTCACTGGCATCATATAAAAATTACGATTGCTCTTCTGTCAGTTATTCATGACCTCTACCATGCACAGTAGAAATCAACGCAATATTGCATTTATCTCTCTCCTTAACCATGCAGATACTATTATCTCGATCCTTGGTTCGAGTTTAGATACATACAGTAGATGGGCAGTGCCACCAGTGAGCCCGGGTTTTGAGACGAGGGCGCGTTGCCGCTAGAAAAAGCACAAAGCACGCTACATGCTTTAAATGATTTTTTATTTTTATTTTTTCATCCTAAAGGATGCTTCTGTTGAAATTCTTTAACAAGTTACAAAGACCCAGGGTCTAGTAACTCATCTGACATTTGATACTATGTTTGGTTTGTATATATATATATATCTCTATATTTTTTTTTCCCATCTCAGAGGACATCCTGTCCAGAGATTCTGGGGAATGTACCATCTGCTTAGAGGAGCTGGAGCAAGGCGACACCATTGCCAGACTCCCCTGCCTCTGTATCTACCATAAAGGGTAATTTACACACACACACACACACACACACACACACACACACACACACACACACACACACACGCTTCGAGCCTTCCAAGCTTCTTCC